>UYYA01000008.1:0-237108 GCA_900624975.1 Angiostrongylus costaricensis | reverse complement strand
TTAGCGTTATGAAACTTTTCACGATGATCCTACGAAATGTCACACACATCTCTTTCGTAATTGCTTCATTGGTTATTTTCATAAAAGAGCGAGAGCAAGAATAATTTCTATTTAGCTAGTAGTTTCCTGGTTGACCAAATTTTCTTCGCTTGGCTCTCGATATACCCGTGATAGAGCTTTGCCAAGTCGTCACCACTTGCATTCACTGGTATTTGCGGATCAAAGAGAAATATGTCATCCGACACTAAGATTGGTACTGAGACGGCAGTATTTCGTCGCATTATTGTAGGTCTGGCTTAATACAAAAAGAAAAAAGGTCTTTGCGTTGATCAATTCCCGGAAGATGCAGCACATGCGTTCGACTTCATCAAGTATCGTTACTGGCGCTTAAAAGCATATCTAGCTTATACACTGAATTTCGGCTACCTACCGATCTATCACTTCAGTGCTACTACCCTTCTAGAGAAGACGGATAGCAATTCGAATGGATGAGATTCCGGATGAATGGAGGCTCCAGCCGCTGCGCTGCACCGGTCCACTACCTTGGCGTAAGGAATGACATGCCAGACTTTTTTCAGCTTAGGAAACTCTGCTTAAAGGATAGGATCTTCTCTGTTTATCGCAATTTCACACCCGGAAATACGTATCTAAAATAAAGCGAATCTCTCTTTTTTCATAACCGAATTAGCCTTGAATTTTAATTTTTTCCGCCAAAACCCATACTAGCTGATTAGGATTATTTATTTCTAGCTGAAACTACGCTAAAAATGCTTGATTATTAAATTTTATTTTGTTCGCATAAATTCAATCGTTGAAACTTTTAGGAAAAGCTTGACGAAGTCTCCGAATCCGAGGATGACGAGAAGAACTCGCAAGCGATTCTGCTTTTCATTTTATTCATCATCTATATCGTTCTAGGTAAACGTAGCTGCCAAATAGACCAATTTAATGAGTATTACGGGCTTTTATTTTTCGATAGCCTGTCCTTACTTGGAGTGCGAGCTCCAACATAACTTCTTTTCGTTTCTTTCCTGCGCATTCGTCGTCCATGGTAATTGTCTCCTTCATACATGGCGACATCCACGAAGTCCATTCCGTAATTCTGAAGTCGTTACCATATGCGTGTGCTGATGGTTGACTTTAGCCACAAACACGTCCGCCCATCGTTTGCGTGGTCTTCCAAGCGAAGGCTTGTATTATCTTGGAGTCCGCTCTAATGTTTTTTCCGTCCATCTGTAATTCGTTCTTCTTATTATATGGATGTGTATTCTCCCGGATCCCGTAGATGGTATAGCTTTCGAAGATCTGAAATGCGCTTTGCGCCTATACGTTGTGAGTGTCAGTTAAATTTCCGCTGATGATACCGTTGAAATGCTGCATGAGTAGCGCGCAGTATTTTTGACGTGGTTGAAGTGTCGGCTCACGTTTCTGCTGCATAACAGTGCGTTGAGAGGATCGTTGAGTCGAATAAGTGAGCACGTAGTTTTGGATCCGTTAGTTGTTCGGTGGCTTCTTTGAATATCTCGAATGCGGCCCATGCTGCCCTCCTCCTACTGTCTAGTTTCTTCTTTATGTTATTCTCCATGTTTGTTAAAAATTTAAGATACGCGTACGAGGTTGTCTTTGTAGTCAGAGAACCATCTGATCTGCTCGCTTTCACAACACAAATTTTTCATTAATTGAGTTTTTTTCAGATTCATTCACAATCCAATCTTTTTTCATCTTGATTTCACTGAGCATAGTGTCTGCTTTCCTGGCACTCCTCGAAAACATGGTAGTGTAATCCGGAAAACGAAGATTTGATAGGAATTTTCCATCAATACGTTTGCCTTTTCATTTTGAAACAGTGATCTCGTTATCCACTGCAGAAGCTTTGACGACAATGTGTCGCGTCGCTGAACCTCTTTTCCTATGAATACGATGAGCGATTAGTAAGAAAGCTGTATTGTCTTGTAGTTTCGATAGCAGTTTGCTTGTGTTCGCATACGGGATGGTAGACAAGTGCTTATGGGATTGCATTCGTTTCGATGCTGTCCAACGTTTTTTAGTCAATAAAGGTTAGAGCAAGGAGCTGTCGGTACTCCCGACAGATATGGTACGGTTTGGTCGTGGTCCACGCAGCAGAATCTCCATCGGAATCCTACGTATTCAATTGGTTGTTGTTAATTCAAGGCCTTCGATATACTTAAGATAATCTTCGTGAACACCTTGTAGAGTACATATCCTTTCTTGCCTGTACCGATCTAAATTTTCCTGAATACATTTTCTATAGCTGTTATTTACTATCAGCTGTGTTACATATGTTGCAGTAGGGTCAAACTTCAGTGTCCTTCTTTTTTCCAGCAACTCTTCATTAGTAATGGAGGCGTGGTCCCGGCTTCTTTTTGAGGAAATGAGGCTAGTTTGGCACAAGTATTAAGTTCTTGGATATTTAGCTTGTATTCCTTGGTCAGGTCTTCCTTCTACTAATCATAAGGAGAGGGTTTTATTGAGAATATCCTTGGTATACACGACTTATTTTGTTTTTCTTGGACGATGACAGGAATTCTTTCGCAGACTATGGCTGAATCGAATTTTCGCATGGGAAAGTTGGTGATATGATACAGTACAGTACAAAATCCAAGTACCACTGAGACGTCAAAGAGCCACAATTTTCTATTCATGAGAATATGATCGATCGCCGCATGAGTCGTGTTATTAGAAGACTACCATGTTTATCGGCGATTTCCTCTGTTCTCGAAATATGAATTTCCCTTGTAGGGACGTGTTGCCGGCAGGAGTCCTACAGAAAGGTTACCATCCTCGTTTCTTTTTTATATTCTGAACTTTCCTATCTTGTGTCCATTTTCGTTGGAAATTTCTAGTATGGCGTTGAGGACTCAAAGAACAAATTTATATAAAGGCTTCTCGTTGTGGATTACTCCTTCCAAGTGGTTGTAGAACACATCTCGTTCGCTCTCATTAGTTGCACAAGTTTTTGAGTAACAATTGTTGATAATGGCTTTTTTTTGGCGAGCACGTTAGAGATGAAGAATGGCCAAGCACGGGGATAGCATTTCATGTGAGCTGACTGGATAGGAAATAGGTAGATGCACAACAAAGTCAACTCCTCCGATATTTCGTAAGAGAAATTTCCCTCCACGAAAAGCAAGGGTTCTGTTATCTAATTATCGTAGGTCGATCGTCCTTCTTGTCATCTCTTGTATAATGGCATGGGATTTGATGCGATTAGCATGCTCAAGAAGAGCGCAAAGCTTGGTGTCTGAAGGGACTGTTTTGGTGTTATAGGTGCATAGCAAAAGCAATCCCTGTGGGGGGTTGTGGACCTTCTCGTTTTTTCCGTTTCCAATGACGTCCTTTTCAACCATACATTCAATCGGCTATCACCGGTTCCATCACCGCCCGACTTCTTTGAGCGGAGTTCTCAGTGTGTGGGGCACAGGGGTCGGAGTTTTTCCGGTTTAGATATAATGGTTTCCTGGAGTTCTGAGGTTTACCTACCCAGCAGAGGCCTCCCTCATGTCGTCACTACCCCAGGCAGCTGCTGCCCTTGTGGATCAGAGCGAGATTTTCCACCACGCGACCAGTTTGATATGAGGATGGTGGTGATTCCTGGTATTACTTTACACTTAGCTGGGCTTAAGGATTGCTGTCAGATTTCTAGTACTTTTTGAGGGGTTTAATCCGTCATTGTACAACGCAGCCCGACACCCAGAACATCTCCGAGTCGCATGAGGCGGTAAAGCGTTGAAAGGATTTAATGAGTATTAAAAAGAATTAAAGAAATACCACTTGGTTTTAATTGGGGGGAACGTCATTCATTGTAGCGTGGTTAACAACTGTAATTCTGAAGAATAATTTTTTACATTTATTGCACAATAGGCGGGCAGAGGGGTCTTTTCTAGCTTTTCTTCAAAGAAGAGAATTTTTTTTTACCAGACATTTTTCTCCACAGTTTAGAGATAATGGTTTAAAGACCTTACAGGTGGATTGATGCTTGTCACGTATGAACCAGATATGGATTTCTTCAAGGCAATCTATTTCAATTTTGTGACGTTAACTTCAATTGGATTGGGTGATATTGTGCCAAGAAGGTCAGTAATCTCTTAGATATTTCTATAGTTATGTATGGGTCATTACAAACAGCTTTTATTCTTGAACGTGGAGAAAACTAGCAATTGGCATCAATCACTCTCTGTGATTTTCGCCATCATTCCAAAACTATTAGGTTCAATACCTTGGCATTCATTGGCGGTGAAATATTTTAGTGTAGAAAAAGCTTGGTAGAAAAAAGTAAGTAGGAGAACAATCGTTTTTTCTGTTGTACGTAAAGCAGCACCGCTCAATCAAGTTGTGTCCTTTTTTCAAACTTTGATGGAAAAGAAGTTTGCTATTGATCTTTTAAACATACCTCAATATTTAATTACTATTATCTTTAAGAATTATCCTTGATATTGTTAGCTCATTTTACTACTACTAATCTGTTTGGGAATTAATGCCGCAGTTCACCCTGTGTTCCTAAAGGATCATTTCAGATTAATCCTCGTTAATTGAAATACTTAAGGAATGGGGAGCGCAGTGGTATTAATCCCATTTACCACGAGCACGATGTTGATTCAACGCGGCCCCGCAATCATCAAGCCTCTCATTCCTCCGGAGTTTGGAAATTTCTCCAAGACTTGCCTGAGAACAATCCGTTTTCCGCAATCTAAATTGAAGCGATATAGCTCGGCTACGCCGGAACTCCAAGGAGAATCGACTCGGAGAGCATTCAGAGGCATTCATAAAGAAGACAACAATCTCCGAGTAGCAGGTGAACGCACACGCGAAAAATTTGGTTTGTGGTTAATTGATGTTTGGGAACCAATCAAATGTATGAGTTGCTTGGATTTGCACGGAAAATGTGAAGACGGATCGTATAAAAAAGTCCAAATAAGAATCTTCGGAATCCATATATTTTTGCCAACTCGCTACGCGAGAGAAAGCTTTATAAATTCCTATTGCCTAAACGTCCTAAGTTCTGAAGGCAATAAAGCCGTAAAGAGCAGTTTCGGATTTAACCTAGTTTCTAAAGGATCTTTCGTACAGGAAGTTGTTGAGATTCCTGAGGAAGTGGTAGTCAGTGGATATGTGTTCAGGCGAGTATGGTGGTAGCGCAGAGTTTCAAGACCTAACTCATTCAACATTTGTAGCGTGGGAATTGCGACGTGTGGTCATTTTTCAGCGTGGAAGAGAACCATTGAATTCGTACGGCACCTATTTGTCAAGTCTAGCTGTCTTTGTCTCAGCTTTGAGCTTTGTTAAGATGCCTCAAAACAACAGAGATGCTTAAACCAAGTCCTTTTACAAGTTTTTAGAAAGTTGTGTCTTTATTTGCATCCACTAAAGCTATCAATTAGAGCGCGGGTAGCACAGTGGTAATCATCACGAGCACGGTGCTAGCATAATTTCGCTCCGGCTTGATCAAGGCTTTCGTCCCTTCAGAGTCGAGCATTTGGTAGCAGACTTGTCTCGGAAAAGTTCATTGTTTGCAATTCAAATAAGAACGCTCTAGCCGGGTTATCTCAATATACTCCAGGAAAAATTGACTTTATAAGCATTTAATGAGATTCATGATAAAAGGAAAATGCTCGAGCAGCAGTTGTAGTCATACGTAAAAAGTTTGAAGACCTTCGTGGATGATGAACGCGTGGAAACCAATTGAATGCGAGAAGTACCGAGCTCAACATACTAGCTGTGAAATACTGGTCGTAAAAAAAAGAGTTGTCAATTAATCGTAGTCAGTAGCAGAGTGACGTCAGCGACCTCCTCAATCTTGAAGGTCGAAGTAGCGTTGGCGAAATTTTCTAAACCAAGTTGAACGTTCCTTCCATTAACACTTTCCTGGGTCCATATCTCATTAATATTTCTAGCCCCTCGGCTGCTAACGTCCGAGATCGAATTCGTCGAAGTTAATTTGTAAAAATTGCTGTTTTGTAATCTCAAATCCTAACCTGAAAATTTTATTTCAAGTACAATTTACATTGTAGTTCAACTAAGGACAGCGAAAATGCACAAAATAAGCTTTGCATTGATATATAATATTACAGAACTTTAGGCATTTATCATTCTTTATTATTGCGAAGTTGAATTAAAAGCTGGGAAATGAAATTTAAACCGAGAAAATATAACTACAAGTCCAGCATTAAGTTCCGAACAACTTTTTTTCCATACGCGATAGAACATTTAGAGTGCTTTTGTGGGTTACAACTTCATAGTGATAGTATATTTGTAGATTTCATGTTCTTAGTAGGGATGCTTCGTCTATACCCTTTTACTAATATTCCACTGAATTCGCTTGAAAATTTAGACTTTGTATTTTTAAAGGTTTCAGTGAGAGCTATATGCTGCTGACAATGATTTATATCGCTATCGGTCTCGCTCTCACCACAGTCGCCATCGAAATCGCCGCTGATACTCTGAAAAAGTTGCATTACTTCGGACGGAAGATTGAAAACGTCGGTAATGTGGCGATCTGGTTCGGCGGAAAGAAGTATGTGATCGATGGTCTTATTTTCTGATTTTTAACACAGAATTTTTGGTGATTTTTCGACAATATTACCTAAAATCGAATCCACATATAGTGGTGATAGAAGCTCATGCGGACTAAATCTGTCATTGTTAGAGGATTCTATCTTTACTAGCATAGTACCTGCGTAGAAAGTACTAGTGTTACTAATAAGCAAATGTTGCATACAGAGAGTTGATTGAGATGCTAAACGCCTTCACAATTCACAAATCATCCTAATGAGATATCGTCAGATTACTGAACAAAGTTAGAGCATCTGAAAGTCGAACATGAACCAAACGTTGTACTACCTCGAAGGTATAGACAGATTCAATTAGTGAAAGTCTGTCACTGCAGTGCCAGCCTGAGAGACAACTTCTACAAAGGACCCGCATGGTGTGGTGGTGAACGCGTTACTCCCCGGAAAGGATAATAGCGCGTTCGTTCCCCACCATAGACACCTGCGGTCCAGAGTTTTGCAAATATCTCAGCAACGTTGTGGTTGTATTTCGCTTAGTAACCTGCCAAGAAAATTATAGAAGGCAGAAAACAAAACGTTAAACATTGAAACTAGAATTTCGCCATTTTATAGCAACATCATCGTAGAAGCAGAATGTCCGACCGAGCGATACCACCTTGATGAAATTGGTTACCCATTCTCAAAGGCCTTTCAAGGACTAAACTAGTTTACTATGGCAGTGATGGATAACCGCTTGATCAATTGCGTTTTGTTGACATTGTGCTTCTAACACATGACATGCGGAACGAACGCTAGTCGATTTTGACAACACCTGTGGACATGTCAACATAGTGAAAGGGTGTTGAGTTAAGCACAAGAAAGGGAGCACCTTAGGAAGAATAAAAGGTCATCGAAAACAGAGTGGAGAGGACTAAGAACACCGTTCCAATCTCTTTGAGTCTCTAATTGTTTTTGTATTACAGTGCTGTTAGTAAACATCGATACTCGCTTGGATACTTGCATAGTGGATGTCCCGTCTTCGGTCGTTGTACGGGCCCGGCATATTCCCCATTTCTGGGAGTCTAGCTGGTTTAGCCGACCTAAGCCAAAGTCTGGCCAAGATCATCACCACAGGCAGTCGCCGCACTTGTGGATCAGAGGGTTTGCCACCATGTGACTAGTTGGATATCAAGACTGTGGTGGATTCTGCTATTAGTTTACTCTTAGCTAGGCTTTTTGATGGAAACACCGGACTCCTTCTTAGCTTAGGCGTCCTTGTAGAGAATGAATGCCCTCTCCGTACATTGCAGTCGGACACCTAGGAACACCTCCCAGACTCTTTCTCGGCTTGGGAGACCCTACTGGGGAGATGAATGCCCCGCTGTTCTTCACAGCGCGACACCCAGGAACACATCTCGACTACGATGAGACGGTAAACCGTTGGGAGAAAAATGGATACTACTTAGGTATAATGAAATTTCGTTTAGCCTTTGTAGAAAATGCAGTTGAGAATGTTGTGCCTAGAGTAGCTCATATCATTGATGTAAAATAGTGGAGGTTGAAGTGTTCGACGTTAATTAATCGGCGATGGATGCGCCATACATTGATATTCGACAAGTATCGTTAGAGGTACCTGAATGGGTATCTGCGCAATGCGATGACTTGAGCTGGCCTTCTGATAGATCGAATCAGTGTTGCGATCCTACCAGACCAGTCTGGTGCCAATTTATCAAGCCCAGAGGGATGGAAGGCTTGATGAGCTTAGGACGCGAGATCCCTGTTAGGACCAACGATCATATGTGTGTGGCAGGAACTTTCTAGCCATTAGACTACATGGACCCACATTTAAAAGAATAATGTATAAATATTGAGAGATAGCTATGCGATCTACGCTATGCGTATAGGCGATAAACAGCCTTTCGCTTTATGTGTCAAATGTCTTTACAAAAACCTTAAAAGAAGAGCTTCTTAGTACTAATTAAGTACTTCAAGCAAGCAGAACCTGCTACTAGGGCAACAAAAACAATTTTTCCATTCATTGCACTTTACACTTTCGGTCATTTAGGAAACAATACCTTGAAACTTAAGCGGATTTTTATATTAAGGATCACAGTGAAGGCGCTCGTAAAAAATCTTGGTGATCAATTCAATCTGCCGACTACCGTTATGAAGGACCTCGACCTCGATCACTTTGTCGACCAAGCAATAAAAGTCGAAGAGGGCGAAATAGAAACATTACGAGTGAGTTTCAATGGAGTGGGGAATGGAAAAATTATTTTCACATGTTTATTTTTTTTAAAAACTTGTAATTAGAACGGATGAGTTGCAATGTTATTCAAAGGATTTTCCGCACTACATTGGTGTCGTACATTTTCAAGCAAATTGATGTTGTATGAATCTGGGATTAACGCAGAATTCTTAAGAGCTCAGAATAAAGGAGACTGTGACGACCTTCGTATCACTCTTAGCTTGATTATTTGGACCGCTGATTTTCGTGAATCATACGACGTTCTCCACAACAATTTCCACTGTAATGGTGCCATACTTTGCTGGGCAGTTTTTTTCCTACTTTCCCGAAATAAACGTCGACTATGATGGATCTAATGTAGATTCCTTACATTCACTATTAGAATTTGTCTAGTAAGGCTACGATTCATGGCAGAGATTCACTCTCAGCTAAGGTGACTGATGAAGATTACGAACTCCTCTCAAGTTGGCTAAAATTGCTATTCAAACGGCGGTGAATTTTTCCTGTGCATCATATTTCGGTACCCAAAAGTTGGAATAAGTTGTAAACGTTTGAGAGATATAAATATCATCAGTTGTAGTTTCCACGATCGACTTTCTATCAACCTCGGCATTGATCAAATAATTCTTTATATTCCTGTTCAGCAAGCGCGAGGTGTTATTTTATACTTCATTCAAGAACAAGCTAACGTTTCGGCAGATTTCGCTTTCCTCAGAGCCTGGAATGGTTAAGATAACTGCAATCATTCAGCCAAACACTTCTACAACCAAACAGAGAAAATGCCAAACCAAGGTTTCAATCACATTGAACGCAGAATAACTTTATGGCATATTCCTCGCTTTCTATAAGTCTTCCACTGAATGTCACGTGGAGACTAACCGCACAGAGTTTACATGGAAGCGTAATGTGCCTCTCAAATCAAAACAACAGTCTTAAATACTGCTATTAGAATCTTAACTCTTTTATTTACTGCCTTTTTCTTTTTAATGGCAAGGTATGTTTCGAATTATAACTCATATGAAATGCTGAGATATTTGCAAAACTCCGGACCACAGGTGTATGCAGTGGGGAACGAACACGCGCTGTTGTCCTTGCCGGGGAGCAGCGCGTGTTCGTTCCCCACTGCATACACCTGTGGTCCGGAGTTTTGCAAATATCTCAGCATTTCACACTGCTATTAGAATTAGAATACTCGCTATAAGAACTGATCCCATCTGTACCCATTTCTAAGGAAACCTGGCGTAGCGTCGCATGTCGTTTACATGAACTTCAAGATAGACTCCGTAAGAAAACTGGAGATGAAGCACGAAATAGCATCGAACAATAGAAAGTAGGGGCATTACCACCACGACGATCCGGATATTTACAAACGAAGATATAGCTTCAACCTCACTGAAGTGCAAAAACGTGGCATGCGGGAGGTAGGAGAGCTGATAAGATTGAAAGACACAGGACTACTCGTCAGTGATAAGGGCGAAGAGTTTGTAGTAATTCCTCATCAGTTAGATGCTGAAATAAGGAAAAAACATCTTGAAGATGCTTTTCTTTATCGTCTGTCTTCTGAGAAGGAGTTCAAAAGTAAACACCAAAAATTGAACCACTAATGGGTCAAAATGGCAAGGGTTGCTGGTTTAAAATCATCGGTTATCTCTCAACTAAAAGTTGATTTACCAATATGTTTTGTCTTGTACTTATCAAAACTCGTAAGTTAGTAACCAGCGATGATCTTGCGTCTACGAAATACGGTCATTGTTTACGGTTAGACCTATCGTTAGCTGTGTAGACGGGCCAACCGATAGGATAACGTGGTTTTTAACCCTAATATTTACCCAGTTGTTGAAACACACTCCAGCTCATTTTAAGAATACCCAGATGCTCCTGGATCGTCTTCGTATTGCGCAGCCCAGCAGCGCGTACGTGATGAAGTCCTTCGACGTTAACGCTCTTTATAAAAACGTGTCGAATGACTCCGCTGCAAGCCATATTCGAACTCCTTATAGAACACGAAGGAGAAATAAACATGTATGGCTTCAAAATAGAGCAGTTGGTAACACTCTTAAAAAAATGCTTAAGCTGCTCAATCTTTAGATGGTCTGGAAAGTACAACGCTCAAATAAGAGGGTTGGCAATGGGACAACTAATGGCTCCAAGCCTTGCCATTGTATTTATGTCTAAGGTGGAAGCACCAATGACCGATCTCGGGCCGTTACTCTACTGTAGATATATAGATGACTGTTTTGTCCTTTACAATACAACAGGAAATAGGCAAATGTTTCGAGTTGTTGGACGATCAGTCAGATTATATCAAATTCACCCGAGAGAAACCGAAAGAAAACTGGCTTCTATTTCTAAACGTCCAAATAAACGTGTCAGAAAACGGCTACATTACGAAGTGGTACCGAAAGCCAAGTACTCGAAACATCTTGGTTCGTTACGTCTCCTCTCACCCCTCTCACATGAAAAGGGCGCTTGTAAGAAATGTTTCGAACAACCACCAGTGTGTGTACAGGAGGAGAGCAGAAGAAAGAATCCCGGAACCTGGCGCGGTAAATAGCCAATGGCTACAAAGCTGAGCTTCTCGGAATAGGTGTAGAGGAAAGCCCAAGCCTCCACGATATCTCTAGCGATAACAAGGTTCCGTTTATCCTGCTCTTCAAACGAACTAAGGGCAGCTATAATACGCTGCTTAAGAAGGTCGGGTCTAGAGAATTCGGTAAGAATGATCGAAACACCGAACACTCTAAGAAGCCAACTAGTTCGTAACAGACTCTATGACCATCTATGCACAACGCAAAGTTGTACAATTTTTTTCAGCGGTAGAGGGGGTGATTGAATAAGTTAGGGTACATCCTATCTGATCTCTTGTAAAGCGTGCAGAGATGAATACATTGGCGAAACGGGTAGACCACTCTGCGTTCGTGTGAAAAAACACTTAGTCGGTAAGCTTAAAGTTAAAGGAAGTACCCTACTAGGCACGCATAGCACAAAGAGACATAACAGGGAAAATTTTGAAGTAGAAGTGACAATCCTCCCACAGAAGTCAAAAACATAAGCGCGGAAAATTCTGCAGGCATTCTGGACTAGTTCCAAGAACCCGAAAATGAATCGTAGGGAGCAATGCCTCATAATCATGTGTGAAATGGGACGGTATTTATGACTGTTGTTTTGATTTGAGAGGCACGTTGCGCTTCCATGTAAACTCTGTGTTGTTGGTCTCCAAATGACATTCAGCGGAAAACTCATAGAAATCAGTGAGTAATCGATGAAGCTATTCTGTATTCAACATGGTTGAAATTTTCGTTTGGCATTTTCTCTATTTGGTTATGGAAGTGTTTGGCTGGGTAGATTGCGGTCAACTTGACCTTTGAGAGCTCTGAGGAAGACGAAATTCGCCGAAACGTCAGCTTGTTGTTAAATAAGGAATAAAATAACACCTTGCATTTCTTCAACAAGAAATGATTAGTTATTACAAAACCGTGATCCTGTTTACAGAAACAGTAAATGACTTTCGGAACACAGAGAAATGTTTTGAGAAATTTCACCTACTTCTCAGAATTTAATGTAGGTGCTACCATTATTTAACATGCATACAAATACTGCCACAAGGACGCTGACATATGAGTGGAACTCAGGATCTCAATTGGACTTCGAATCCTCGATTCACCTTGCCGAGGGTTGATGTGCCATGAGTACGTATCCATTGTCCCAACGAAGGCCTTTGGCTTTCTGTATTTTTTTTTAACCCCGTCGAGACTCTTAAGAAGCGACCGTCAACGGAATCCAAATCAGGTCCCGAGTTTTGCTCATATCTCAGCACCTTTGCTGTTGTAGTGCACATCGTGCACTTCCATAAGAAAAATAGGAAATAAGGGAGTTGAGACATGTAGTTACTTATGGAAATATCAACGGTCTTTTCATGGTTTAGGAAGTGATAGCTGGTTTTATTAGAATGTTTTAATGGTGAGCTTATTAAGATACTTCTTTAGCATTTGAGTTTAGACGAATGATATTTAAAGCGCTCCTCCCACTATTCGGCAGTGCAAATGAGACGACGCGCCAGAACGCATTGATGACTATTCGCACTTTTGCACACAGCGTTAGCGCTGTCGCACATTATTTTATTGCCTAGTCTTCAGATAACGGATAAAAAAGGTTGAAAATGCTTTCAATGTCTTAATATCTTGTATTACCTTACTGGATGTTTTAGTAATGTATAAAAGAAGGTGAAAAATTTCTTTTAGGCTCCTCCATTCGTACCCGATTCGGCAAGTTTCCAAGAGATCGCGTTCGTAGACGAGCCGAAAGAAGGTCTGCCTAAATCTGACTTGAGACGAGACTTATTTCTTTGAAATACAAGTTAAAACATAATCGTGTTTTTGTTCACTAGCGAATCCGTCTTTCCATGAAAATGCTTTAAAACACTTGCGATCTAAGTATAGTATAATTGAGAGTATTGATCTGACTAACTAGCCCTCTAACATTTGAACTTCAAACGGTCTCCTTGTTTAAGCTTTTAAAAATAAACTGCGCGGGATCATCGGTGCTAAAATCCATAAAATTTCGGTGATTTTCTGGTTTAAGCCATTGTGGTTTTCTGGAATCACCTCCCAACGGTTTACTGTCTCATCGTGGCTGGAAGGTGTTCCTGGGTGTCGGACTGCGATGTACAGCGGGGATTCGTCCTCTCGCAGGCTCCGAAGCTGAGAAGGAGTTCGGCGTTTCCATCAGCAAGGTTAGCTAAGAGTAAACCAATACCAGAGTCCACCACTGTCTTGGTATCAAAGTCGCATGGTGGCAAATCTCCCTTGATCCACAAAGGCTGCAACTGCCCATGATGGTGAAAACCTGGGGCAGACTTTGGCCACGTTGACCTCAGGATTTCGCAGAACCACAATGGCTTAACCAGCATATCTCCGAAAAATGGTAATTATGCTGGGGCTCGCATAACCAGTAAGGACGGGTTGTTTAAGTATCAACTATCAAGTTAGTAAAATCCATAATCCATTATGTGTTTGCTACATTATTTGGCGGGCTACCGTTGAAAACGATTTTTGTTCACATTGTTGAAATAAATATATCGACTTGTTCTTATTTCCCTGTCTTCCCATATGGACGATTTGAAGGTTTTTTATTCAGTAGTTATTGAGAGAACTAGGAAGACTTTGCGTAGGCTGAGCAAAGCGTGAAAGGGTAATGGCGGGTTCGAATCTGTCCTGGGGTCCAGGTTTTGAAAATATCTCAGCATCGTAGTGGTCCAGTGGTCGTATTTCACATTATCACCTTCCATGAAAAACAACAGTGGGTAGTAAAAAAAAAGTTGAGATTATGCAAAGTATGTTCCAGAAGTATGGAAATGCAATTCGACACCACCATCACTATCCGCACTGCCGTCTCTACCACTGTCACCAACCCGTTCAGAGCAAACACCAAGCTTAGGACTACCATCACCTCCACCAAGTGAGCATTCGACCGTTCCAACACCTCCTACATCTCGTACATCCTCAATAGGTACTTCTTAATTCTAGTGTTTATGAGTTGTGTGAACGAACATAATTATCAAATAAGTTTCAAATGCCTAGTTTCAAATAGTTTTAAATAGTTATTCATCATTATCTCAATGAGATTTTATTTTTTGCATCATAAAAATTAAAAGTGCGGTTATCTTTGCTTCAAGTACATAAATGATATTGAGAGGAAGATAGCTGGAAGCAGAGAGTGGTTAGAAATACTTAAAAACTGTTTTTCGTACTACAGAAGAAGTGAGTGAGTGGCCACCAGTACCTCTATCAGAACAAAGTGCACGGGAAACAACACCACCTCGATCTCCAACACCAGCACCACAAGAACTTACACCTCTGCCGTGTGAATCCATTCCAATAGCTGAGCCAGAACGGGAACTTTCAGTGGAAATCGAACCACAGCCTAATCCGGAATCACAGTCAATGATTGAAACCGAACCAGAGCCAAAGTCTGAACATTCACAGGTAAATGTTGAGCGCAGAACTAAGATTACTTTTTGATAGATAAAATGCAACAGTTTCAGGAACAGACTTCGTCAGTAAAAGGTGAGTTATGGCCTAAGTAGAGATGCTTGTTCATAGTATTAAGTTCGTTATTGTGTAGATGCTTTGCTCGAAGAAATCGTCTGCCATTAAGATTATGTAGTGAAATTCCAAGACAGAAGAAAGAATTTTGGAAAATGGGAAATTGGTTTTTGAAAAATGGACTTTCTTTGAACCTCGGAGTAACAGAGCAACATGCGTTTGAATTGGTCAGCTTACACTTAAACACATAAATTGGTTTTCTCTGCGAGCATCCATTCATGTTGATTCAACTTAAGTTTTTCGGCATTCTCACTGACGAGTGATGGTTAATAGTTCTAGTAGTGTAAAAAAAAAAGTAAAAAAAATGGACTCATAAAAGGTTCCCGTTGCGCTAAAGAATACTCCTGATTTCTAAAGGTATTCTTTAGTTATTTCGTGTAAAAATTGTTTCTAGTTCGCCTGTTGACTATGGAGGATATAGTCGCTCGAAGGCGGCATGCCTACAGTGAAGAGGCAAAACAACGTTACATGGAATACCAGAAAGTATGCATCACGAAGAATTCTTTATTTAACATTCCATTTCCGGTTGAGAAAACATTTTTTTCCTGGAAAGAGTAATCTATGATGTGTATTTCAGCAATGGAAGAAGTTTCGACAAACACAAAGGACGGATCTTTTCATATTTGAAGAAAGTGAACGAATTATAACTCGTATGAAATGCTGAGATATTTGCAAAACTCGGACCACAGGTGTATGCAGTGGAGAACGAACACGCGCTGTTGTCCTTACCGGGGAGCACCGCACTTCACCACTACACCATCAGGGTCCTTCGGTTTGCATGTATCTCAGCTAGTTCTATCGATCTATCGGAAAAAGGCAGTAAATAAAAGAGTTAAGATTGTGATTATAACTAAGCCTCAGCTTAACTGGGTTCAATGCAACTTCGTTACGGATCTTGTGGCTCCAATCGATAACCTGTAACTGCTGGCAAAATAAAGGGAAACTCCCTAACGGCTCTATACCTCGGTACCTTGAAGTGTTTCAAGTAAATACGGAGTCGTTAGTGTAAGAATTACTGGTAGCTATTGGATTTAGGTAACGACCTAATACTGTCACCAGAGTTTCAAATTACTTCGTCGAAATCAATTGCTCATCAAAGATTTGTAAATACACCGTTCTAAACAAGAAGAAGAATGACGCTGAAACAATGACGATAGGAAAGTTAACTAGGTTCTTCAAACTTCAACATCTACAATTGGCTTAAAAGCTGAAAACTTGAGAGTTCTGTTGCTTTGGAATCTCTAAGGTTTTAGCTCATCTTTCTGTTCGATGCCATTTAAGCTCTGCACGAAAAGAGTACTGTGGTGAATTGGCTCGTATTCAGAAGAACTAAAAGGCTAAAGGGAAACTCGGTGATTAACAGGAAATATATTTTTGTGGGATATGGTTTACCTGAACTGATTAGATCTAATGTTGGAAGGACAGAAATCTGCTTCCTTTATTAAAATTCGTGGTTAAAATTTGGAGTAATTTTCAACGCAAATGTTCTACTTGGATTCTAAGTTTAAGCGCAAAGGAGAGGAAATAAACGCTTAAAAACGCTTGATGTTATTTACCAACGCCAAAAACATAGAAATTTCATGGCATATTTAGGTTAAATGACTTACATCGCATGACATAAGGCAAGATATCCTTTAAATCTTCAAGGAAGCAGTAATGTATTGCTGTCGACGTGCCCACTTTTAGACACGTCGAGACCATTGCGCCACGGTTTCTAAATCAAAGTCTTTCATCAATTTTACTTGAGTGATCACATAAACGAAATAGGAAGCGAATAAAACAAAGAAGTTATACATAACGCTTCTCAGTTCCTGTGAAAAGCGCCATGACTTCGTTTCCATTCAAAGCTGTCTGAGGTAATTGAATGCATATCTGGCGCATACAAAGATTTGCGATGGACTACAGAATTACCAGGCAGTCTTCCTATCCTCGCAAAAAGGTCTGGTTGTTGATGAAATGGAAATACAAACGATTAAAAATTGCAGAACGTCATATAAAACATTTGTTTATAATGAGTGCAGTAATCGCAACATCTGGAAGCGTCATTTGGGTGCTTCCATCATTCATAATTTTTCGCTACAAAATGAGACAATAAACACTGTAAGCTGCAAAGCCTAGACGAGAAGCATACCAGTGATCCAAGTCATCCTTCACATAAGGTAACGCCAGATACAAAATGTATTTTCCTGAATGGAAAATGGTCATATTATTTAAGGAAATTCCTTTTCTCCCGCGTCATTTTTCAACGTTAACTCTCGAACTTTTCATAATCAACAATAATGACAGTCATACTGAAGAAGAATGCGACATTCTTGTCTGTCCTAAGAAAGTCACGAAAGATCATCTCGTTTATTCTATTGGTCAATTAATCGGTTAGAATTATTCCAATAGTGGAACAATTTTTAAGCAGACCGTCATTTAACTTCGGTGCCAAAACGGTCAACATGTATTCAAATTGTTGAGCTTACACCGGGTTGGTATATAGATTTATTCGGCGACGACGAACAATTGGAGGAGGCTCGAACGATCGACTTTGATGAAGGCGAAGACGTCGAAACGTTAGCTAGATAGGTCTATATATCAACCTTGTGTAAGCTCACCAATTTAAATACATATTTCAATAGCCTTTATAGCATCGAATTCATAACCAAGATTTGACATCCACTGTGCACTTAATGTTGAAATTCACAATCGATACTTTTCTTTCTCTTTAGTCACTTCGCGTTTGCTGAGTTGTAGGAAGTAATATGTGCTCCGACGCCTACTACTCTTGCGGCAAGCATTTTTGCTCTCATCGGTACTGCGAAGTGTACTTTATTATTCGCATACAAGTTCGAAACCTTTTTCATGTGAACTGGTACCACATACTGTGCGTAACCCATTACTTTCTGCATTCTCATCGTTTCATCGAATTCGTCATCAACGAAGGTCTTTGGCGCTACTTACGCATTTTGTGCCTTTTTTATGAAAGTCACCAAATGCTGCTCGAGTCGACTCTTCCAGGAACCCCAGGATAGAGGTGTATGGCCGTTTCCAGACTTTCATCACTGGATGTTGGCAGCCCATGTAAGTCGAAGAAAGGGCATTTATAGACAAATCAGGTAGTAATTTTCGGTTCCCGGAGAAATGACAGGTTCGGATAAAGTGGTTGGTGGGTGAACCAGAACTCTGTGAATATTAAATGGCCTCATCACGGATCCGCTTTCTGCACCGCATTTTATTAATGTTGTTTTACTCAATTACCCATACATGCATATATATATATATATATATATATATATGCAAAGTAGTTGTGGTTTTACACTTAAGCGCCCGTTCAAATGATAACTTCGAGCTGCTTCTCGACTTGGCTGAGACTATTGGGATATGGAAGAAGTTTATGTTTTCACCGCTTTAACACCAACGAATACATGTGAACCAAAAGGCTTGTCAATTCCTATCTCATTAGAGCGGAAATAGATGTGATACCTCAGCCATAAATCGCAATCACCATGAAAGCTACCAATTGGATCAACTGCCACTTCCCTCGCATCAGAATTGAACCCGGCTTTGATGAGGCTGTGGGCGAAATCACCATGGTAATTTTTTACTTCTGATTACGTGATCTTGAAAACTCTGATATCTATTGTAAAGTAGGTGGCATCACAGCCTCAAGTTTCCTTATTCATAATTTTTTATTTTTTTTTATTTTATACTAGACTTCACATCTTCTGTGGGGATCCTCTAACTTCTCACATTCGATTTGTTTGCTCGCATACATCGTCCACGAGGGTCTTCCAACTTTAGGCGTGGCTTTGGCTGCTGCTTGAGGATTTTCATTTCATCCTGAATTTCATAAAACGCTGGTTCTCACTCGATTCTCACTGAAGCCCTGAAACAGCCAGACTAGAGTGTTTCCACTTGGATCGCAGAGAGTGGTTTTTTTTCGGCCAAGTTCGGTAGCAATTCAGCAGCGAAGCAGAGATGAGAGGCTAGGATATCTCGCAGCGGGATCGAACTATCGTAGTGATAGTCATCACGACCACCGTGCTATCGGTCCCATGGCGATCGATTCGTGACTGCTAAAAACCAGAAAACAAGGAATCGGTTGTCTCTTACACTCGTTACGTGTCCGGGCCACATCTTTGACAGTTTGGTGTATAGACGAGCAACTTTCATTTTTGATCGTTGACGCAGACCGGAGCTTCGGATCCCTTCCTTTACTTATGTGAGACGGGTACTCCTAGCAACGTCTTTTCGACTGCGTGTTCAATAACGCTAAATGATCCTTCATCCTGCTTACGCAGCGACCAGGTTTCTGACGCATACCTTAAGATACGAAGAATGCTTCAAAAAGGCTGCCACAGAGCGGAATGTTCCCTGCTTTCTTGCCTATACTCTCGTTGCTTTTGAATGCACCCCAGGACGCTCGTTTCCTCGCGTTTAACTCTGCAGCTAATATATAATGCTGAGATATTTGCAAAACTCCGGACCACAGGTGTATGCGGTGGGGAACGAACGCGCTATTGTCCTTTCCAGGGAGTAACGCGTTCACCACCATACTATGCAGGTCCTTCGTTTCGCCCGTCTCTCAGCTAGTTCGATTGATCTTTTGCCATCAGCAATCGCCCGTCAACGGGATTGATCTGTTGAGCCCAAATCGGCGTTGAGCCCAGTTAAGCTGAGGCTTAGTTATAATCACAATCTTAACCCTTTTTATTCACTGCCTTTTTTTCTTTTTAATGGCAGGGTATGTTGCGAAATATAAGTTCTTGTACACTTATGAAGAATCTGCAGCTAAGTTGTTTACCATGTTAATCCCTCGAGATAGATAGATGTAACTGGAGCATTAGAAGGATATTCATCTCAATGGGCTTCAATGGGGTATAGCTAACCAATCCGATCGTCACCACCATCGCTTTTGTGAGACTAAGTCGAAGATTAATTTTTCCACAGGCGTTATTGAAGTCGGAGAACATTGGTTTTCGTCGGCTAATGTTTGATGCTGCCAGAAAGTGTCATCAGCAGAGCGAAGATGACTTAACTGCTGACTATCAATTTTCACTCCCATGTTGTCCCATTCCAATGTTCGCATAACGTTCTCGAGGGTGGCGGTAAATAATTTTGACGAGATGGTATCGCCTTACCTAAACCATCCTTTGACGTAAATGTTAATACCGTTGTAGAATGGCGATATCTTCTTTGTAAAGTTCTTGTACGCTTATGAAGAATCTTTATGTACCGAGCAAGGACTCATTGTCTATCGAGAACTTACATGACTGTTTCTATCTTATTTGAGTTAAACGCGTACTTTAAATTGATGAAAGTGAGACAAAGCGGTCTTTCGTACTCTAGCGACACTTCAATGAGTCTTGCTATCGTGTGGACGTTGGCCCACCTTGTTTAATCGTTTTCGAAACCTTGCTTGCTTACCTGGGTATCCTTCGCCAAGTGTTCTGTCAATACTGTTTAGGATAACTCGAGTGAAAAGTTTGTAGACGACAGAGAGCAAAGAGATTGGGCGATATTTGCAAATACCATGGGCATCACCCTTTTTGAACAATGAACAATAGCACGGTCTTGCTGGTCTTCCTCTGACTAGGGACCTTGCATGCAGACAGGTAACGTGGAAGAGCAGAGCCAATATGTCTACGAGGACTTTTTCAGGTTTTCAGGTCTTATCTTGTCCGGACTTCGTGTTATTCGATTGTTCAGCGACGAAAAGGCATGTCGGATTTCGGAAAGAAGAAACGGTGGTACGGTACATCCATCCTCCTTTATTTCATATGTGCGCAGGACGACATTGACTATTGAAGAGATCTGAGTAGTAATAGTGAATGATCTTCTCCGTTGCCTTTCTGGACGCTGCAACTGTCCCATCAAGGCGTCGGAGTGGAGTCATCCTAGTTCTTCAATTGACGAGCCTTTGGTGGGCTTTGCAAATGCTCTTTCCAGCACCTGTAGCTTCGACCATAACTGCTATTCTATTCTCTTTAAAACTTTCTTCTATTGCCTGTCTGCTATGTCTTGTATGTTCGGACGTGAGTTGATGGTTGTCTACATCTCGCGTGATTCCATGCTGCGCTTTGGCTCGAGTGTTTCTGGAGGCACACGTTTCTTGGTTACTTTTGAACTCTCAGCTTTAAGAGCGCTAACGTGAGGATGTTGAATGAACGCCGACAGTATTCTTCGTCGAAGTTGTCGACAACGGCATCTTTGTAACGGCGGACTGATTAATTGAGAAAGTACCATTTTAAGGGGTTTTCGGACATAGTTTTTTTAAATTCAGCGGCTTCTTCTCCCTTCAGTGAGGAATGAAATCTTGCAGGATGGAGGCGATGGTCTGACCTTGTGTAGAATTTTGGCACAACAGCGACATCGTAGGTAAAAACTTCGATTTACCACGATGTGGCCTATTTCATTATTTTACTCTGCACTGTGAGACTTCCACTTCCAGCGCTGAGGATAGAGCTTCTGAAACTGTGTTACCATGGATAGTCTTGGTCGTCGTGATAAAGCCCGATCGTTCTGCTCGTTCCATTCTAAGCCGTGGGTCGCAATGTGACGTACTTCAGACGTTATTCTTGGTCCAGTCTTGGCGTTAAAATTTCCAGTGATAGCCTTGAAGAATATACGGTCTTCTGTGTAAAAACTCCCCAAGTCCGGACAGTACTTTTTGACTTCTTCCTACTCATAGCTTGATTTCGGAGCGTAAGCGGTGAAGATTGTCAAAGCCAGTATTGATCGACACCTTTTCAGTCGTAACTTCCGAATTGGGTTGGTAGTTTTTCGAATGGATCGATTTTCACTGCTAAACTCGTGCTATTGAGAATACGACTTCTCTGCTGTCGCATGTTTTAAGGATTAGTTCATCTCGGTTGTCATAAACGGCGTTTACTGTGTGGCGCCTTCTCACCTCGGGCAGTTCGATGACGTCGCACATTATACTTCCTGCTTAGATGAAGAAATTCTCTATCGAGGACTCTGATACATCTGTACATTTATTTAAGGTACAGATCACCGGATCAGCTTTCTGCGATTCAGGCTGCTTGAATGCCCTGGGAATTTACCAGCCTCTCCGTATTCGTCCTACCCAGCGCTGCCCAATCGAGGGCTCTTGCGAAGTCGAGGGAATGAGACCCATTTATTTTACTATGTTTAACTTTTTGATATCCACGTATACCGTACTCAGCTGTGGACGTAGGGGCGGTGTATGTCCATGGGCAGCTTGCCATTTTTTCCCAGTGTAGACATGCAGCTTGTTTGTTGGAGCCAAGTCCTAACACCCTCTCATATAGTTCCCTGTCACTTGATTGCAGGCTTTTAGTCGAAATAACTAGTACAATACAATTCGCATAAATGAGATCACGCCCATGGATCAATACGCCCGTGTAAATAAAGGAGCTACGTGCCAAAGCTACACAGCAGAAAAGAGAGTTCGTTCTCTAGAGCCACGTGCGTCTCAGGGAAGCAGTGGCCGCCATTGATCCGCGATTAACCCCTATCCACCACTGGGGCAGTGCAACGTTGCCTCGCGATTAACCAGCAAGAGATCGCTCTATGACGGAGATCAGTGGAATATGGTAGTATCACATCAATTTGTCCGTAAGGTTTGCGGATCTGTTCGTTGTTGACGATTTGCTATGTTCAACGAGGATTGATCCTCAAGCAGAATTTTCTGTCCAGTGAGTATGGGATCTCTAATTTGAAGCCCAGTTTATGGTAAACCGAAGCCAGGAATCACTCCCGTCATGATGGAAACGGCCTAAAAAAAGCAAGTTTCTATTCTATCTGAAACAGCAAAACGCATTAACGAAGAAAGACTTAATAGTAACTTAAGAAAACCTTGGCATAGATGTCTTACCTTCGTCAGTTCAATTTAATATTTAGCACGAACTTTTATAGCATCAGCGGTTTGATTAGGCGATGTTTGTGGAATGAAAATAAAAGTGGAAAGTCAAAACGTTGTCCAATAGCAAGAAGTTGTGGACTCAGACCCTCTGGTCTGGTGGAGTACTAACCATTCGAATTTCCACCTACAACTATGTCTACTCATTGAGCTAGCTCTCGTGAAATCAGCTCAATCGTCTCGTTATCGTCAATACTCCTCAATATCGACCACCACTTATACCACTGATTCATTAAGCCTAATAGCTTCCTCGAAGTTTTCACTCTCCAAATCTGCTTTTTCAAACAGAAGTTTTTTATAAATCAATCAGCTCACCTGTATCAGCTGTAGTCCCTTTAATCGCCGAGTGACTCGAGCGGGCACCAGTAAATCTTACATTTTTCTTTGTCGCGTGCAAGAGTAGTCCAGTGGGTTCTGTCGCTCTTGGGTCTCGTCGAGCATCACATCTTTCCTTAAGCCTCTTTGTGAAGAACTATGACCATCGAGTGGGTGGTCTTCCTGCAGTACGTTTGACATCCCGAGGAATCCAGTAACTAACGGCTCTTGTCCATCGGTTGTCATTCATACGCATTACAATATACGTACTACGACATTTACTAGGCAACTTGAGATACATTGGATACGATCCCTACTACAGAAACATACAGTAATGGAAAGATAAAAATAGGTATAGAAAGAAATAGAAACTATTCTGGGAATAGTTGCTATAGATCTGAAGTGTGTCGAATGAAATGTTCTAAGACTCTGTCAATGTCGAGGATTCTTTTCGGCGCAAAAGCACATGCTCTTTATCGAAGAGCAAGCTCTACTGAAAACTATTTAAATAACAAGAGTTTGGAATAAAGAGGGTTTATTAGACAAAATTGGTATTATAAAACCATAATTTAGGGGATGACGATGATTGTCAACGGTTAAAGGTGAGCCCTTTCAAGCAAACTTCTCGTGAAATGCAATGAATGGTCTGTAAATAGGATTTACGTTCCTAATTTTTTCACTCGGTCATGGGAGATTTAGGATGGTTAGGTTTCGTGCTAATTTGACCTTTCCAGGCTCTAAAGAAGGTGAAATCGCCGAAACATCGGTCAGTAGTGAATAAATCTTGTTATTAACAATCTCGTGTTTACTGAAGAAGCCAACACTAAGTTCTTTGTGATCTAGTAGGGTAATTATATTGTGGCTACCCCAACATTTATTCGCCAACTCTTCAATGATTGTCATCACTCTTTTCCTATTTATCCTATTCCTATTCCTTTTCCCTATTTAGAAAAAGAAATGTTAGCTGATCGTCTATTTCCAATTGATTTACATAATACCTTCAGTAACTGCCACGACCGACTTTCTATTAACCTCGGCATTGATCAAGTGATTTTCTTCGTATTTTTGTTGAGTAAACGCGAGGTGTTACTGTTCTTTGTTCACGATTAAGCTGACGTTTCGGCGGATTTCGCCTTCTTCAGAGCCTGGAAAGGTCAAGTGGATAGCAATCCACTCGGCCAGACGCCTCCATAACCAAACAAAGAAACTCCAAACCAAGATTTCAATCACTTTGAACACAGCTTTGCACACTCACCGCTTTCTATGAGGTTTCCACTAAGTATGTCACGTAGAGACCAACCGCACAGAAATCACGTGGAAGTATAATGTGCCCCTCATATCAGAAAAGCAGTTTTATATACTGCCCTATATCACGCGTGATAATGAGGCATTCTTCCCTGCGGTTCATTTTCGGATTTCTGGAATTAATCCAGAGTGCCTCGAGAGTTTTTCGCGCCTGTGTTCTTGATTCGCGTGCGAGGATCGTGACACATACTTCGAAGTCCTCCCCGTTATGTCTCTGGGTCCTATGCGTGCCTAGCGGTGTATTTGGTCTATGTTTGCCGGCTAGGTGTTCTTTTATGCGGTCACAGAGGGGTCTACCCGTTTCGCCAGAAATTTCTGTGCGGTTGGTCTCTACGTGACATACTTAGTGGAAACCTCATAGAAAGCGGTAAGTGTGCAAAGCTGTGTTCAAAGTGATTGAAATCTTGGTTTGGAGTTTCTTTGTTTGGTTATGGAGGCGTCTGGCCGAGTGGATTGCTATCCACTTGACCTTTCCAGGCTCTGAAGAAGGCGAAATCCGCCGAAACGTCAGCTTAATCGTGAACAAAGAATAGTAACACCTCGCGTTTGCTCAACAAAAATACAAAGATAATACCCTCAATTTTGTTGTATATCATCGAGTTCTGCTACATCTTCACCTCGAACTATGCGGAATACTCGTCGACATTCTATTAAATATTCTTAATTCGAGGTGTGTTGTCATCCTTAAGGCTTCTGGTTCCACAATAAATAAATGAAACGTCCTGTTTTTACCGTTCTCTGATAGATGTGCCATACTATCGGCTCCATAGCTGACGTCGTAGAGGTGATTGAATTCCTTTTTGCCCATAGAATGGACCGCAGCAAGTTCGAGATTCGTTATGCTTGTTCATATGTTCACAGCTCTCAGCAAATTGCCAGATGCTGTAGGATAGGGCATGGTTTAGTTCGGAGCGTCGGTTCGAACCAAAAGAGATATCTGCTGTATTGCATAACTTTTCTAACACATGCGCTACACGCGCCTAATTTTAACACTTTCGTGACGACATGCCCATTATTTCAACATACACGTTTTCACTCACATTGGACGTTATATATTGACCTCGATGAACACGTTCTCCGTGGTTTCCTTCTCCGCATAGAGCTTTTTGCCAAGGTTTCTGCAATCAATCCAAAGTTTCTCCAACAAATATGCTGTGATGTGCGTCAGTCGAGAAATAGTCCGCTCTGCACTTTGCGAAGAATACTTCCAACGAGTCCACTGTGTAGTGGTTTGACTGGCAAATGCTTGTCGTTTCACTTTCAGTCATTACAAGAAATCAGTTCTCGTATGGAGACCGCCGATGTAAAGAACAGAAAAATAGGTTCAACGTAAGTGGAAAGCACTTCTAAATGGCAAAGGCAAAGGTAATGTGGTTGTATTGTGCACCATGTCGTCAAATGGGTTTGCCTGCCTGCTCATGTGACACCCTTCGTCTGGAATCCTAAAACTCCAAAGATAACTTGTGTAAAAATTTGAAGATGAGTGTGAAAGATTCTTTCTTTTGTAATCTAATGCCTAGGTACCCTTGCAATCTTACAGCTAAAAATAAAGGTCGCTTTGACTCATAAGGGACACTAGTGATAATTTCACTTGAAATTGGGATCTGATTTTATCTACTTAGATGCGCATAATTTTTCGTCGACGAAATCGCGGGTCTGACATCAAAGCAGAGTGCCTATGTCACCTGCAATCCAGTTGATCGCCGAGTGACTGGAGCGAACCCTAGTACACCACCCATTTTTCCCTGCCGCGTGTAAGAGTGGCCCACTGGGTTACGTTCGCTCTAGGAACTCGTAGAACATCATGTCTTTATTCAAGACTCTTTATGAAGAACTGACCATCGGGTCGGTGGTCTTCCTGCAGTACGTTTAACATCCCGATACGTGTCCGGGCCACATTATCTTCGACTGTTTGGCGTATAGAACGGCATCTCTGATTTTTGATCGTTGAAGCAGATCGGAGCTTCGGATCCCATCCCTTACTTGTGTGGAACGGGATACTTCTATCATCGTCCTTTCGACTGCGCGTTCAATAACGCTGACTTATTTTCCATCCTGTTTATTTAGTGACCAATTTCTGACGCATACGTTGGTGCAAGCAGTACCGTTAGGTCGAAAAGGTGGGAACGGAGTAGGATGTTCCTTTTTCTCTTCACTAAATCCCTGATGCTCTTGAAAGCTCCCCAGGCCGCTCGTTTCCTTCTGCTCAGCTCTGGAGCGAAGCCGTTCATTATATTGATTTCCCGACCTAGATAGACATAACTGGAGCATTCGGAGATATTCGTTCCGTTGAGCGTGAATGGGGCATGCGAATCTTTCTACAGGCTCTATCAAAGTCGGCAAGCGTACGTTCCGCTTGCCTAATGTTTGGTGTTGTAAGGACGATGTCATCAGCAAAGCCAAGATGATGTAACTGCTGACCATCGATTTTCACTCCCATGTTATCCCATTCGAATGTTCGCATGACGTTCTGGAGGGTAGCGATAAACAATTTTGGCGAGATGGTATCGCCTTCCCTAACTCCTCTTTTGACGTCTTTGTTAATATCGTTGTAGAATGGTGATTTCTTGGATGTGAAATTTTTGTAGAACTCACGAAGAATACTTATGTACTGAGCAGCGACCCCTTGACTATAAAGCAATTCCATGGCTGCTTCTGTCACAACTGGTTCAAAAGCTTTCTTTAAATCAATGAAAGTGAGACAGTGCAGTCTTCTGCACTCTCGCGACACTTCAATCAGCCGTGTCACCGTGTGGATGTGGTCCATCGTACTAAATCCTCTTCGAAACCCTGCTTACTCACATAGCTACCCTTCATCCAGTGTTCTGTCAATCCTGTTTAGAATAACGCGAGTGAAAAGTTTGTAGACGACAGAAAGCAAGCAGATTGGGCGATAGTTGTCGATATTGTGGAGGTTACTCTTCTTGAACACAGGCACGGTCTTGCTGGTCTTCCAATAAATAGGGACCTTGCATTCAGATAGGTAACGTGTAAAGCGCCGAGCTAGTGTGTTTATGAGGACTGGCGGAAAGTTTTCCATGTGTGCAGATTTTATCCTGTCGGGACCTGGAGCTGTTCGATTTTTCACCGACGAAATGGCATGTCGAATTTCGAAAGCGAGAATCGGTAGTACAACATATCCATCCTCTTTTATTTCATATGACAAAAGGTACAAAGCTATCGAAAAGATTTGAGTAGTATTCGGGAATGATTGTCTCCATTGCCCTTCTTGACGCTGTAACTGCTCCGTCTGGGCATCGGAGTGCAATCACCTTGGTCTTGCTATTTGCAAAGCTTCGGTGGGCTTTATGAATGCTTTTCCCAACCTCTGCAGCATCGAGCATTACTGCTGCTCTTCCCTCTTTAAGATCTTTTTTTATCGTATCTCTACAATGTTTTGGAAGTTCGGACCGAAGTTCGCGGTTGCCTACAGCTCGTGCGATTCAACGCTGGCGTATCAACTCGAGTGTTTCTGGAGATATACATCTTTTGGTGACTTTCGAACTCTCAGTTTTCATAGCTAACGCAAAGATGTGGAATGATCCGATCGTATTCTTCGTCGATGTTATCGACTAAGGCATCTTTCCAGCAGACGACTAATTAGTTGAATAAGTCCCGCTTTTTCTTATTTTTTAGAGAAATGGAATCTTGCACGAAGAAGGCGGTGGTCTGATCCCTTGTAGAATTTTAGGACAACAGCGACATCGGTTAGGCAAAACCTTCGGTTTACTACGACGTGGTCTATTTCGGTATGGAACTGTACACTAGGAGATTCTTACGCCCAGCGTTGAGGGTGGAGCTTTTGGAATTGCTAGTTACCATGTATGGTCTTGGTCGTCATGATAAACGCAAATAGCCGCTCACCCTGTTCGTCCTATTCTAATCCGTGGGTCCCAATGTGATGTTCTTCAGACGTTCTTCTTGGTCCAATGTTGTCGTTGAAATCTCCAATGATGAACTTGAAGAATGAATGGTCTTCTCTATAGAACTTTTCCAAGGCCGTATAGAATGCTTCGACTTCTCCTTCGTCATGGTTTGATGTAGGCGCGCAAACGACGAAGATTGTCAAAGCCAGTATTGATCCACATTTTTTTAATCACAAAACGTCCGCTTCGGGTTGTAAGCTGTTTGAATGAATCGATGTTCATGGACAAACTCGTGTTGACGAAAACGCAGACGCCGCCGACTCCTCTACTGTCGCATGTTCCGAGGAACAGCTTTTCTCAAGTGTCACAGACGGCGTTGAATGGGTGGCATCGTCTCATCCCGGCCAGTCCGATAAGGTCGTACCTCATCCTTCTTGCTAGCATGAGCATGTCTTCCACCGAAGACTCGGACGCAAGCGTTCGTGCACTGTAGGTACAGATCCTCGTCTTGGTTTTTCGTGGTCGAGGCAGCTGCCATTGGCTCTGAGATTTTAGCAGCCTTTCCGTACTCGTTCTACCCAACGCTGTCGAATTGGGGGCTCTTTCAGGGTCATGGGAATGAGGCCCGTTTCTTTTACTGTGTTTAGCCTTTTGATACTCACGTATAGCTTGCACGGCTCTGAACGTGGGGCTGGGTATACTCACGGATAGCTTGCCATGCTCCCCCAGGGTGGACATGGCGTTTATTTGTTGGAAGTGACTCCTAACCGCCTCCATATAATTCGCTGTCACTTGATTGCATGCCTTCGGCCGAATTGGTTCGTAGAATAGAATCTGCATAAATTTCAACCCACCCACACCCTCATGCATGAATATGCCTCGTAAATGCAGAAATTACTTGCCAAATCGTCGCAACAGTAACATCGGGTCCATTCCTTAGGTCCAACTGCGTCTCGAGGAAATATGCGGTTGCTTTTGCTCTGCGATTAAGCATCTCCCTATCCGCCACCTGTAGAGGCGCCACGTAGTTTCGCGACTAACCGGCTCGAAATCCCTCATATTAGGGACCTCTGTGGTATAAATATTATAGATATAAAAGTGTTGAAAATGAAAGGTTAAAGGTCGGGTTTTTGAGGAATTTGCGGTAGAAATTGCGAGCGACGTTATTCGTTGATTTTTCCGTCGTTGCGCCATTATATTACAGTAATGAGTAGGTCTCAGTGGCTGTGGTGAATGATCCAAATTTCACTGAAACTCCAAAAATTTAGGTGCGTTCTACACATTCTGACACTGTTCCGAAAATTTCCGAGAACTAGGCAAAAACTAGGCGAATTTTTAGACTCTGACAAAAGGCCAATTAGGTTTGTGTGAATCATTCTCTTGGCTTACTGATAAGCTTGCACGAAATTTCTACTAATCTGTGCCGTAGTTGGCGTTCTGGTGTCATCATCTTTTTCCACGCCATGATAATTCGATCTTCGCGATCGCGCAGGATCGAATCGAATGCGACTGAACAACCCCGGAAAGTTCCCAGAATCGACTTTTTCTTAACTTCGGCATTGGAATATGAGTGTGTCGTTTTCTTACTCAGCAATCGCGAGGTTCTTAAACATCATACATTTACTTCCATTACTTCCATAGAAAAACACAATACAATACAACGCAAGCTGACGTTTCGGCAGTATCGCTTTCTTCAGAGCCTGGAAGGGTATACTGATATACAATCTACTAGGTCAAACGTTTCAATAACACTTACAAAAAACGAAAAACTCTTTGGTAATTACATGATCAACAACTTCTCGAAAAAACCCACCGCCTTTTCGTGACTTTCAATGAGGAACTTTAGAACAGCTGATTATAGACGCATGTGGTTGACGACTGCACCATCCCACATCAAAAATCGATGCGAACGTACGGGATCAGGTCGCGTATGACCTCCGGGCATTCGTCCCTGCTATTCATTGTAGGGTTTTTGGCATTTATCCAAAAAGCCTCAAGGAGTTTTTGCGCTGGTGTTTTGGACTCCTGTGCAAGGATATTGACTTTTACTTCAAAATCGTCTCCGCTGTGCTTTTGTATCCTATGCGTGCCTAGTGGGCTGCTTCGTCTTAGTTTTCGTTTGCCATCTAGGTGTTCTTCCATACGGATACACAAAGGTCTGCCCGTTTCGTCAATATATTCATCTCCGCAATTGTTACAAGAGATCAGGTATATCGTACTCAAACTCATGCAATCACCGTCCCTGCCGTAAGGGCAAATTACGCAATTTGTTGTTTCACACAGACGGTCATACAGGCGGTTGCGAACTAATTGGCGACGTAGAGTAGCCGGTGGTAGTTCAACTATCGCTACCGATTCCCTAGACTTGCCCTTCTTAAGCATTGTTTTATAGCTACGCTTACTTCATCGCTTATAAAAGGCAACCTAAACGGGGCTTTCTTTTGGCCAAGTTTTTCGCGTGGGCGCGATTCTTCCTTTAGTTCCTTGGTAGTGCACACAGAGGTGGCTGTTCGAAACATGTTTCTCACAATCGCCCTCTTTGTGTGTGAAGGGTGGGAAGAAATGAAATGGACAAGGATGTTTTTGTTACTTGGCTTTCGATACCACTTTGTCAGGTAACCGTTACTTGATAGGTTTATTTGGACATCCAAAAACGGAAGCCAGTTTTTTCTCGGTTTCTTCCGGGTAAACTTTATTTACTCGGACTGCTCGTTTAATAATCCAAAGCATTTGTCCATCTCCTCCTGCGTAGAGAAGACAACAAAACAATCATCTACATATCTGCAGTAGAGTAGTGGCCGGAGATCGAGAACAAGGCCTTCTATCTTGGACATAAACACAATGGCAAGGCTTGGTGCCAATCGCTGTCCCATTGCCAACCCTCTTATTTGCGCAAAATATTTTCCGGACTATCTGAAAATCGAGCAGTCTAGGCACTCCTTTAAGAGAGCCATTAGCTACTGGATGGACAAGCCATGCATATTTGTTCCTCCTTCATGTTCAATGAGAAGTTCGAAGATAGTGTTGGGACGGCTCGTTGATATAGGAATACGAAGTAGTTAGGACAGTTAGCTGCTCGCCTTTGTGTACGCCACGCGGGACTTTTTGTGATTAGCAGTCACAATGCTGGACACCTCAAACTTGGGTAATTAAACCGCTTATCATAATTATACAACAATCATAACAATACAACTCCACAATTAATGCAACGATGATACGGGCAATGAATAGACGCAGCCTGGTCACTGGTGTTCAGGTTGCTTATGAGTGAAGAGATTGGCATATGACTTTTACTACATGAGATTGAGGTGAGGCACGAATGCGGCGACTTGGGCAGCATTGCTGTGACATGAGCTAGCTAACCGTGGAGCCGTTTATATACCTTTGCGCTGAGCGGAGTCAGATTACAGTAGGCGGATTCGTGCTGCAGAAGGCAGAAAGATGGGTGCTGGAAACATTTCTCAAGCCTTACGATCTGATAGGGCGATATTCAAAGCCTAGGACCGTAAGTGCAGATATTTTACGAGATATGCGCCAGCGAGATGTTAGACATACGGCTATCAGATCGTCATGGAGAAAAGGTCATGGGAGAAGCATTTGAAATGTTTGGAAGGGTTATAATTGATTTACATAGAGAACATTCCAATATTCGTGAAGAATGTTCTCTATAGATGGTTTGCATTGCGGAGTCATTCGACACGTTAGTGTACAGTGCGGTAACGTCGAAAAACTCCATCACGTATGCGTTATTAGGAGACGCATTACGTAGACGTTCTAGGAACATTTGGGTGAGCTGGAATGTGGTTAAGCAACTGGGTAAGTATCAGGCTTAAAAACCAGGTTATTCTATCCGTTGGCCCGTCTACACAGCTGATAATCGGTCTAATCTTAAATGATGACAGATTGGTTTACGCATGATCATCAGGTGATACCAACTTAAGTGTTTTAATAAATAGGTATAGTACGGGACATGTTGGGCTATCGATTTCTAAGTGCGAAATAACCGATGATTTAATAAGCCAGCCCACAGCCTTTGCCACGCTGGCCCATTGATTGTTTAGCTTTCGGTATTGACTTTTATATTCCTTTTCAGAGGATGGGCGATAGAGAGTAGCATCACTAAGATGTTCTTCTGTTATCTCAATATCCAGGTGGCGAGGAATGACTACGAACTCTCCTCCCTTATGACTAACGGACAGGACCCATATGTGCGAAAATGAGAATTGTGCAGATTTATACGAAAACTCTAATCAATCGCTATAATTTTAGTGATTGCTGATGAGAAAAGATCAATAGAACTCGCTGAGAGACAGGCAAAACGAAGGACCTGCATGGTGTTATGGTGAACGCGTTACTCCCCGGAAACGACAATAGTGAGTTCGTTTCCCATCGCAGACACCTGCGGTCCGGAGTTTTGCAAATATCTCAGCATCATTAAAGTTATATTACGCAAAATATACTTTGCCGTTAAAAAGAGTGGGCGGTAAATAATAAGTTAAAATCGCTATAATGTTGAATATAATGTGATGGATTAAAGTTTTTTTTTGGACGCGTTAATCACGGTGGTTAGAGGTGCTCTATTGTGCACACTTACCGTTCGCAGGTCCAGTATGTCTCAAAACCTTTTATCCCATTCTGATCAACTATACCTGTCTGGGAAGATAAAAACACCAATTTCATACTTTAGTATGCCACTGCAAAACAATGTATAGGCCGTATATGCGCACAATCAAATCATCTTTACGATGTCAACTGAAGTCGAATGCATGGCACATCGAAATGATCAACGTCGAAAAGCCCGCTTTTTTTATTCTTTTTTTAAATATTTAAAGAGAGAAATTTCGGGAAATTGTGAACGGCACTTAAATTTCCACGACCGACTTTCTATTAACCTCGGCATTGATCAAGTGATTTTCTTCGTATTTTTGTTGAGCAAACGCGAGGTGTTACTATTCTTTGTTCACGATTAAGCTGACGTTTCGGCGGATTTCGCCTTCCTCAGAGCCGCTTCCTATGAGGTTTCCACTAAGTATGTCACGTAGAGACCAACCGCACAGAAATTACGTGGAAGTATAATGCGTACATAGGAAGCTACCTCATAGGAAGCGGCTCTGAGGAAGGCGAAATCCGCCGAAACGTCAGCTTAATCGTGAACAAAGATTAATAACACCTCGCGTTTGCTCAACAAAAATACGAACAAAATCACTTTTCTCCGTTGTGTTCATGCATCCTACGCGCGCTTAGTGGAGTGTTTGGCTTTAATTTAGATTTACCGACTAGGTGTTCTTTAATGCGGACGCAGAGCGGTCTAGCCGTTTCGCTAACGTATTCGTCCCGGCACGCTTTACGAGATATCGGATAGACCGTCCCGAACTCATACAATCATCGTCTCTAGCGTGAAGGCAAATTATGCACTCTTTCGTCGTACACACACAGCCATTATAGGCGGTTACGAACTAGCTGACGTCTTAGAGCGACCGATGATATTTCTACTACTCTAATGGAAATCTCTAGACCGACTCTTAATAAGCAACGTTTTAACGGTGGCGGTTCGAAAAATAATCCTTATAAGCGCCCTTTTAGTGTGTGAGGCATTAGAGAAGGGGTAGAGGTGGCACTATATTCTTACTGCTTGGTTTTCGATACCATTTTGTGTTGTACCCGTTTTCGGATAGGTCTCAGGCCATCACTCTACTGCAGGTATATAGATGATTGTTTGTCACCTGCTCCACACAAGAGATGGACAAATGCTTTGAGTTATTGAACGAACAATCAGAGTACATAAAATTCACCCGTGAGAAACCGAAAGAAAATTGACTTCCGTTTCTAAACGTTCAAATGAACCCATCCGAAAACGGCTACGTCACAAAATGGTATCGAAAGCCAAGCAGTGCGAATACACTGGTTCATTACCTCTCCTCTCATCCCTTACACACTAAAAGGACGCTTATAAGAAATATGTTTCAAACTGCGGCCAGCGCGTCCACAGGTAGTGATCAGAGGGAAGAATCCTCGAAACTGGCGCGCCAAATAGCCATTTCAAATGGTTACGAAACTATAGCTTCTCGGCATAAGCATAGAGGAGAAACCATACCCCAGAGCGACAATTCTAGCGAAAACAAGGCTCCGTTCCTCTTGTCCTTTATTTCAAACGAAATAAGTGCAGCTACAAAAGGTTGCTTAATAAGGGCCGGTCTAGAGAATTCCGTAGGAGTGATAGAAATGCCATCGGACACTCTAAGATGCCAGCTAGTTCGCAACCATCTATATGACCATGTTTAACGTTTTGTTTTCTGCCTTCTATAATTTTCATGGCAGGTTACTAAGCGAAATACAACCACAACGTTGCTGAGATATTTGCAAAACTCTGGACCGCAGGTGTCTATGGTGGGGAACGAACACGTGAACGATAATAGCGCGTTCGTTCCCCACCATAGGCACCTGCGGTCCAGAGTTTTGCAAATATCTCAGCAACGTTGTGGTTGCATCTATATGACCGTCTATGTATAACGAAAAACTGCATTATTTGCCCAAACGGTAGAGACGGTGATTGCATGATGAGTTCGGGACGGTCTATCCGATATCTCGTAAAGCGTGCGAGGACGAATAAGTTGGCGAAACGGGTAGACCGCTCTGCGTCCGCATAAAAGGACACCTAGTCGGTAAATCTAAATTAAAACCAAACACTCCACTAGCCGCGCATAGGATGCTGGAACACAACGGAGAAGTAACTCCCACGACCAACTTTCTATTAACCTCGGCATTGATCAAGTAATTCTTCGTATTTTTGTTGAGCAAACGCGAGGTGTTATTGTTCTTCATTCACGAATAAGCTGACGTTTCGGCAGATTTCGCCTTCATCAGAGCCTGGAAAGGTCAAGTTGACAGCAATCCACTCGGCCAGAGGCCTCCATAACCAAACAAAGAAACTCCAAACCAAGATTTCAATCACGTTGAACGCAGCTTTGCACACTCACCGCTTTCTATGAGGTTTCCACTCAGTATGTCACCTAGAGACCAACCGCACAGAAATCACATGGAAGTATAATGTGCCCCTCCCATCAGAATAGCAGTCTTATATACTGCCCTACATCACGCGTGATAATGAGGCATTCTTCCCTGCGGTTCATTTTCGGATTTTTGGAATTAATCCAGAATGCCTCGAGAGTTTTTCGTGCCTGTGTTCTTGATTCGCGTGCGAGGATCGTGACAAAGTCGTCCCCGTTATGTCTCTGGGTCCTATGGGTGCCTAGCGGTGTATTTGGTCTATGTTTGCCGGCTAGGTGTTCTTTTATGCGGACACAGAGGGGTCTACCCGTTTCGCCAATGTATTCGTCACCGCAAGTCTTACAGGAGATCAAATAAACTATACTCGAGCTCATGCAATCACCGTCTCTACCACTGGGGCAAATTCTGCAATTTTGAGTTGCACATAGACGGTCATATAGGCGGTTACGAACTAGCTGGCGCTTAAGATTACTCGGTGGTATTTCAACTACACCTACCGAATTCTCTAAGTCCGCCCTTCTCAAGCAGCGTTTTATAGCTGTACTTATATTATTTGAGATGAAGGGTAGGATAAACGACATAACGGGGACGACTTTGTCACGATCCTCGCACGCGAATCAAGAACACAGGCGCAAAAAACTCTCGAGGCACTCTGGATTAATTCCAGAAATCCGAAAATGAACCGCAGGGAAGAATGCCTCATTATCACGAATGATATAGGGCAGTATATAAGACTGCTATTCTGATGGAAGGGGCACATTATACTTCCATGTGATTTCTGTGCGGTTGGTATCTAGGTGACATACTTAGTGGAAACCTCATAGCAAGCGGTGAGTGTGCAAAGCTGTGTTCAACGTGATTGAAATCTTGGTTTGGAGTTTCTTTGTTTGGTTATGGAGGCGTCTGGCCGAGTGGATTGCTGTCAACTTGACCTTCCAAGGCTCTGAGGAAGGCGAAATCTGCCCGAAAGGTCAGCTATTGTATTCTAATAAATTCTATAATAACAATCTCGTGTCTGCTTTTTAAAGAAAGACATCGAATTGCTCGATCAGCATTTTACAACGTCCAAGATGAAATGAAAAATCCTCAATCAGCAGACGAAGCCACACGTAAAAGTTGGAAGATCTTTATAGACAATGGATGCGACGATACGAATCTAATGTGCGAAGTTCTGGGATTTCGCACAGTAGACGTGAAAACGGATCAAATAAAATGAAAGAAAAAGTAAAAAAAAAAATAAGCAGAGGCTGTAGCCGAAATCACGATGTTTACTTTTTTATTTGCTGAGTACCATAATTTTCACGACAGGGATAAAAATACCCTTTTTTATGATTTTCAAAGCATATAACTCTTCATAAGGAATATTATTCTTGACGCGGTCCCTCCATGTTATCGCGCTTTGATAGCAATAAAGAATGAGAGAAGAGCCGCTTCATGAAATTCTCAAGAGGATCCTAAGATCGACAGAAGACATTCTAAAGAAGTATTACTAAGAAATTTAAAAACACAATCTTCAACATTCCAGCATCCAGTGGAACATTCCTCTGAAACCTTGAGCACTATAACTAACTACACTTTCCACTAAAAATTGAATAGCAATTATGCCCTCGATTATTTCTTATCGACTCCATTTAGTAGTTAAAACACCAACAGTGTACAGCAAAGTAATTACGATGGATTGAGAGCACTTTTGTTTTTTGAAACTAACTCATTTTAAAGACGCATATGCAAAGAGCAAGTGCTTCATCACAGTATTCTAGCATTCGAGAAATCCCAAAGGGAAGACACGCTTCAGTTGGTTGGCCGAGCAATGAAGGCCGACTTAACTGATTTGTAGCAGAATAAGTAATGTAGCGTTTCATTTCGCTGTCCTACACTAATCCTTCACCAATCTGAAAGCGATACATTGGGGTATTTTTGTGGTTCCGGTGTGGCATTTCGACAAAAATTAAGAATAGTTAATTAATGGCAAACGTTCTTCTCACTTTCCCCGATGTAGAATCGTGATCGATTTTCAACAATGTCAAGTTAACCATAGAAATTTAAGCAGAACTGCCAAAAAATATAATTTCACCAAGTAGCTTAGTACTGGGAAATCCTATGAAAAATCGCATCATATGAGTGATTTTACTATTGAATAATCATAATTTTGAACAAAAACCTTTGTGAGTTGATCCTGTTATAAGTTAGAATGTATTAAGCTCAGCGTAAAATTAGTGAATCGTCAAGTTCTATGCTATGTAACGCCACTTGCCGTTTACCATAAGCGAACAAGTGGGACACGAGACACAAAATTGACCGCGACTCACAATGGAACAATGAATAACCTAAGCCTCAGAACCAAAGAAAATTCTGTCATTCTCTCGGGGTTGTGTCATTATAGATGTTTAGCAGCAAAAAAATCATCAATGAATAAAACTTCTATGCAGAGGGATTCGAAATTCACATTCCAATATTCTAAGCATTGACTCCTGTCATGGCTTCATTCAATAGGCAAATCCTATTCGCTTTCAAATAAATACAGAGGTTATGAGAAGATTAGTGCGAGATAATTAAGAGAGTGTGGATTTGGATTCTGAACAAGATATGCGGCACCGAACGTATCTATGAACAATCCAAACACCTGCGATATCAGACCTAATAAAACAACCAATATTTCACTTGCTGAATCAACGAAAAGTGACATATAGGATTTCTGGAGAAAATAACCACTGCCAAGTAGACAGCAATAACATCACCGGAAACGATAACTGTGCTGAGGTGCTCCAAGACAAAAGAATGAATGATAGCATGTTCCAGATCCACATCGAAACTTCTATGATGGAAAGCACCACCTAGCTCGTTCATTTACAGTTGTATCTTACTCATTCATCATTAGGTGAGTATCTAACGTTGGACGCGAGAGACCTTACTTGTGTGACTGACTGCGCAGAAGATGAACCAAATGGATGGACAAGATGGACATCTACTGATTCCGAAAGAAATATATTCAAGGAACGACCTTGGTTGGATTAACCCGAGTTCATTTTCCCGTTGCTTTTTAATGTTCACATCTTCCGCCTCTCTATTTGCACTTTTCATTCTTATGTACTTTTTATCCTAATTTTTTGATCTTTTATTCTAGTTTTTATCTTTTTTCCTTTCTATTTTATCTTCTTCGTAACTAAACTAATACGGACAAACTAGAAGAACTAAACCACTTAATAGATTAAACATTGCACGCATAAAAATAAAGGACCAAGCTCTCGGCGTTGATCAATCCCTGAGGGATGCGCCATGCATTCGACTTCATTCAGCATCATTGGAGGTAACTGAATGCATATCTGGCCTTTACAATAACTTGCGGAGGCCTACCGATGTATCGAGCCAGTACTTATATCCTCCCAGATAGGTCTGGTACCAATTTGGTGACACCGGAGGGATGGAAGTCTTAGTGGACGATGGCCGCGGAGATCAATTCCACGTGTGTGTTGCAGGGCACCTCCGACCACTACGTTACACGTGCCTTTCACATTGCATACATAGTGTTCAAATATTAAAACCCTTGTCAACAACAAATTCTTCTAGCATTTCCAAAACGTGTTACGAAACCTAAATGTGAAGTTGCCAAAAATTAATACGAATGTGATTTGGTGATAATCTATCCCAAAAAATTTTGAAAATATGAGGAATGAATAATTTTATATGACTACTCTGGAACCACACTGGGTTCCACTCATGCACTGTGCTGAAAGCTAAAATATAAAGCACACTACCCAGAAATAAATAATCTACCTGAAACAGCTGATGTCAGAATTTCGATAATTTCGAGATTTTCACTTTAAAGGTTAATAAAAACGTTAAGTAATTAGAAAACTAACAAGAACCTAGCAGACACAAGTAGTTTTTGCTTGAAAGGTCACAAAAAAGAGAAATGATGACGACATTCTGGTAACCACATAGCAAAATAGCGAATAAGAGATGGGTATGTGAAAGGAATGATTACGCTCCTGAAAATTCTCAGTTTTCGAGAGAACAAACATCCAGTTATTTATAAAATAATGTACAATCTAGATATGAAAATGGAGGATCTACGATCATATCTATATCAATATCTATCTATCTATCTATCTATCTATTAATCTATCTAGCTTCCCATCCACCCAAACAATCCAATCTATATACATACATACATACCTATATATATATATATATATATATATATATATGTATATATATAATATATATATACATGTATACATTGTTCTGCACTGATAACAACGCTAACTGAAAACTGAAGCAACCGGTTCCGAATCATTATATAGTCTGTTCACTTCAATGAATAGAACTTTAATGAATGTATGACGACATGTAGTCACATGGAACAGCCAGCGAACGCAACTCGTGGCTGCAAATGCACATGTAGTCGAACAGAAAGTTCGTTACACAACAAATGCTTAATAAGACGATAAGAACAGATAAATATCCAGCCGAATAATCACTGTGAGAGCGAAAATTAGTTATCAGTTTTTTTTCCTGTTTTGCTTTTTTTTGTTCTCAAGTTCGTCCGAATGAAAAATAAATCCAGAAACATCGCTTGATCCTATTGAAAGGGCTGTATGAAGTATATAGCAATATAGATGGAAGTGTTAATGTCACAACACCGAGCAAACGCATGACAATACATGAGATATTTGTTCACTCACCGCTCCCTTACCCGCCATTTTACAAACGATCAATAAAAATAACCCACATTTCACATAATCCAATATTAATAACGTATTAGGACACAAAATAGTCTGAATGCGAGCAACGCTTCAATTCCTGTAAACTCCATTTATAGAACAATTCTTCATAAATGAAGAGCCTCAGACCAAAATCACCCATTTACACAAGTTTCCTACGAAAGAAAGTTATTTAAAACGAATAACGATGAGCAAAACGATATTTAGTCCATAGTAGGATCACACATGCTAGGAAGAGGTCTGGGTGTTTCCGTCAGGTACGCAAACTGAGAATAAGCTTATGCCGGGATTCGCTCTTTGTGCTCCTGGAAGAAATCTAATCGCAAGACGGCAAACATTTCTCCGATCAAAGGTTGGAAACCAATTCTATCAAAGTTTGATGGGAACACATGGGATAGGAAAAATAAATGAAAACCTACTCAGGTGCTAAAACACGACACTAATCAATTAAAATTTTCCTGGAGTCTACTTAAAGATGGATCAGCCAAGTAAGTAGGGAATTAATATATTTCATTCGAAGCTGGTCGGTATTAAATCCCAGATTTTATAAATACTTAATGAAGGTACTTCAAAAGAGTTCATACTCCATAGAGAGTTCTCTTCGGGTGATTAAAACAGGAATGTTTTTTGTTTCACAATGCACCACTCACCCACTGTCTGAAAACTTTTGGCCATCCTTCTTCCTGGCTATTGAGCCTCATAATTTGATAAGTTTTTAAAGGTATTTTTTCTGGGATAAATTCTTAAAAGTTCCGAAGTGAATGGTGCATTCGTTAACTGAACTGGAACCAAATGCAATGTTCATCTCCTTAACATTGACTGTAAAAGTTGTCCTATTATTCGATTCTAAACAAGAACTCGTGATAAACTTCGTGGAATCTGTGATAGTTTGCTATTTTTAACAACGTCTACAACATAATACTGGTTGTCGCTTTTATTTACACAATGGGATAATCGCTGTGATGGCAGACGTTCGCGAGCTTGAAATGATTTGATCTGCGTCAAAAACTTTACTTACTTGACAACTTCACTCTGTAAAAACATAATTCATAACATTCCCCTGCTAAAGCCATTCATTACAACTTAGCCGATTCTAGGGAAAGAAAGATTACTGTATATCATACTGAAGTTTGTTGATCTTTTTGACAGTTGTTTAACTATGTTAGTAACGTAATAATTCTCTCATTTGTGATGACTTTAGGTTGATTATAATGATCTCATCAAAGCAAGAAGCTCGTATTGTTCTTCTCTATAACAGTTTCAATCTGGACATAGTATAGTGAAAGCTACACAAAATGTCATCAAAATGTGGGTCGGTGAAGAGGTTCATGTCTGAACGAGTAATTTAGTGGTATGGTTCAAACAGCTTCATGACGGAGATATGGGTGACAATAATGAGGAAAGACACAGGCAACAATTGACCACCATTATCTGAAGGTTTGAGCCGAAGGCTAACCTCTCAAAGCTATATGTAAGGTGACATAGAACCTCAACACGAATCGACCAAGAGTTGTTCGCTGTTTAAGGTGTTTGAATTGAAAAGGTTAAAAAGTTTGCCAAATACTTGTCGCACAAACTGAAGAAATAGCAGCGAAATCGCCGTTGTGAAGTCTATTCTGCTTCTTAATTTAACAAAAAATGGATGGTGATGAAAACTTGATCCTACACGATAATGAACAACGCTAAGCGCCATTGTTAGCCAGAGATGAAGCTCTTAATTACTTCCTAATGTTGAATTTGCACTAAAAGACAGTTATACTATTTGTTTGTTAATCTGTAGTCGGATTAATTCAGCAGAACATGCTGAATTCTGGTGAAACCATCATAATAGAGAATTGTCACAAACTTGATGAAACGCTCGGAAATTCCAGCGCAGAATTCCAGAATCGGTGAACAGGAAAGGCGTAATTGTATTGAACGACAACGCGTAACCGAACGTTGCCGCTGCAGAAGTTGAACGAATTGGGTTATAAAACTTATCTCGGCTAGTGGCGTTCCTCGACCTCTCGTTAGCCAAAAGGTTATCAATTTTTACGCACTTCGACAACCATTTCGAGCATCACAGAAAACACCTTCGAAGATTTCTTCATATGTAGAACTTCGGCATTCCTATGCGACTACAATTGACTCGAATTGCAAAAAAAAGCTTAGAGACTAATTATTATTCTGACTAATAAAGTTCTGTTTCAGCCGAATTATAACATTTCAAAGTACAAAATTCTTCATTATCCTTGCATCACCCCAATAATTAGCATCCGGTTTAGGCGATCAAAGAACACGTAGTCAGCTTATCTGCAGAAGAGATCGTTCTCCATAAAAATACAACCGGTCTAATGAAATCTACTGCAAAAGAAGATATATTTAGGAATGAAGCTAATGCGTTACCATATACCATGCTCAGTTGTAACATAACGACTGTTCCACAAATCACAAACAGGAAATGTTCAGCAACAAGATGAACGATGTGGTATTATTGGCGGGAGAAAAATTTTATTTCTAATTCCAATCAAAATGTCTCATTTCTTTTCGTAAATACATATGGAGAGTGACTGACATCTCAGACAATTTCGTTTTCAACATGACAGGTTTTGGTGAGAAAGTATCTACGGATAGCTCATTAGGAATAAAATTGCCTAGGCATACTCGTAGTTGGGGCTACAAAAAAGAAACAAAAAAGGAAAACTGAACTACTCAGTTCAAGGAATGAAGCACTTCATTCATATTCAATAGCAAGCCACTAAAAATATATAATTCAAGTAAAATTTTCCCTTTTTTTCAGTGAAAACATAATTATGCAAGCTCACAATCGAAACTCTTCTGTAAGAAATTCTCACTTTTCCTGACATATCATGTTTGTCACACCTTTAAAGTGTTCAGCCAATGAGTTTGTCGGATTTCCTTCCTACATGATTTCGAAATGCGGAAGCACTGAGTTGTGTACTGGATAACGAAATCGCAGAACAAAAATAACATCAACGTGAAAGATGTTGCAGAACACTGAACTCTATTTAGCACTCAGAACATTCTTATCACTATGATTCTACGGTAGAAGACATCATTACAGAACTCATGTCGATACACGCGCGAAAAGCTTTAATATTAATAGGAGACGAAGAGCAGGATAGCACCCTCCGATCCCACAATGGACAGCAAGTGTTCATGAATATCTCGGGAATCCTGCAGAAAGACAAGAAGAGGAAATGATAAATCCAGAAAATAAAAAAAAGAGAAATCCAGTGCTGCTCAGTAAACACTCCCGAATGGAACGGTCACTGCTAGTCAGCAATTCATGGAAAAAACAGATTTTCAAGTATTACATGAAACCAATCACTATCTCTTGAATCAAATTTGTATAAAAAGCAGAGCGTAATTTCCGGAAATTGAGCAGATTGTTGGGGCTTCAATTTAATAAGGCTCCTTAATAAATTTTCAAATATTGAATAGCTAACACTTAGAATCCGACTATATTGAATTGACTTTCAACCACACTTCCTCAGGAATGAAACAAAGTTGTGGAATAAAAGAAAAGATATCTCATCTCATAGCAGACACTATTACGCTACTTTGACACCAAAACCATTACCATAGATTTTCACCAACAGAATAAGTTTTTTTTCGTATCCTAATACACATAAAAGTGAAAAATTTTGCGCTATTATTGAAAAGCAAGCTTCGGCCTCGAGAGTTATTTTACTTTTGTTTCCGTGAACAAGAAAAAACCCCCTGAAGGAGAACAAATCACATCAGCTGTTTTCGTTCTTTTCTTCTTCAATTCGTCTATCACTGAAAATAAAAAAAACTATAAAATGATGAAATTAGCCAAATAAAGAAGACTGATTACATGAGTCGTTCAATTCAAACATGGATAATTTTTAGCGCCACCTCTTCGTAGGGACGACGAAGACGACACTAATTTAGGACCCACGAAACAGGCTAACATATATGCCTTCATGGACTGGGAAAATATATCTTGTCTGCTGAGACTAATCATATCTACAAGATCGACTAGAATTTTTTTAGTTAGAAGAAAACAAATTAAGCGCTATTGCCGTTCTTCTTTCAGTTTAACGGTCGCTGAGAATACATGCACTCGGTAGGAACAACTTAACCGTAGACCACCTCATAAATAGAGCAAAAACAAAGAAAAGCTCTTTAGATTTTAAACAGCAATTTAACTTGAAATGTGGTGCACAAGTTTACGAAAAGTGATGAATATTGTTTAGATAACCAGAACGACAAAAAGCAAAGAGTAGAGTTGGTCGGTTTGTGAAAAATCGAAGCTCTTCAGTAGCCAAACGTCAAATCATTAAAAATACTTGATTTCACGGCGTATCATATAAAACAAAAGAAATAAATTAACCATATAAGGCAATATATGCTCATTTCTTTGCCCCGATCGCAGAATGTCAGTGAGGCTATGCCATCATTATGCTATTTTGTTGAAATAGGGCCGTTTATTCGGCCCAATAAGAATTTTATCGCTTTCATTTCCGAACTCATAAAAGCGTTCTCTAAGAAACATGGAAAAAGAAATTAGTCCCGAAAACTAGAACCACTTTACTATGGGACCATTCTCATATAGCTTTAAACTTCTTCCTAAAACTTAAACTTTAAACTTTAAACTTAAACTAAACTTTAAACTAACTTAAACTTTAAACTCCACGTCAATTTGGTTATGATGCCAATCAGTTTGTCATAAGAAAGCCGTCAGAGACCTAACCCTAGGAGACACTTAGGTTGTAATTTATTTTTCAAAGGAACGACTAAGATTCGAATCAGATACTCACAACAGCTATACTTTTCGATGCGTGAGCCTTCAAAATCGCTTCGAGCCGAATCGAGTGGTGTCAAAACACCACGCGAAATTAAAATAAACTAGTACCTCGGTTTTAAACACCACACTGTTAACTTATAACCTACGGTATTCGCATTACCGCTACTTCGTTTGCTTCTAATCGTTGGCATCGCTTGTGAGGCTAGAAGAATCTTAGTCACAGGATAATAAACATTCCCCTCAATACACAAGAGGCGGCAACGGATGTGGCGAAGACTTTGGGACGTCTTAGCAATGGTATACTGAGATTCCTGGGAAACTGCTCTCGATATCACTTAACATCTCAGTGAGAATGGAAGTCGATGCATACTAATAGTAATTTCTTCAACGCTTGTTTCCATACTTAGAAGCTCTTTGTGCTAATAGAGCCTGATTAAAGTGCATAAAATTTGAGTGCTAAGCTAGTGTTATGGTAATTGACTGCAGATGACCGAAGATTTAATGTAGTGGAGAAAAAACCATATTTCTTTTAACTCACCTTTCAACCCACCGAAGAACTCAGGCGCTGGTCGGCTGAGAACATATATCATTATAAAACTGATGGCTACGTACGTTCATCAAGCTAATATCAGCATGTACAGCTACGTTCTAAGAAAATACATACGATCACCTTTATCCCGTTACTGTTTTTCTAAAAAGTCTGTCTTACGACCAAAACAACTGTTGGACTTATAGTGCAAGAGTAAAAACCTATGCAGAGGAAAATAATTCAAGGTGCATCCAATCACTTATCGATATATTCTTCAACCAAGAATATGGGTAGGTAAACAATCTCATTTACTCTCAAGGTAATCGCATTTAGTGAAAATTATAGTACTAGTAAAAATCACATTCACTTATCTTCAACCGTTCAGTTAACGGAAAAGCACTCTAGAAAATTTTCTGAGCTGGTAGTATCGCTGATATTCCATTCACAACCATAAATATGTCACATTGCCCTGCGGATTTTATAGGCAGAACAAAGTGCTAGAAAACTATTCAAACAATAATTTTAAACATAAGGTCGGCGCTTGCGCTGTAAAATCAGATAATATGCAGTCAGAACACAATAAGATATGAAGAAATTCTGATTGCAAGTTCTCTTTTGTTCCTTGGACAGAACTATGCTCATTTGGTAAAATAACCAAACAATTGAGTTTACCGTATTACTCCCTGTACTTTAAGGAGTAGGGTAGATGTTCAGTAGAACCGCCGTCTAGAGAACGGACTACGGTAGCCGAAAGGTGAACAGTTCAATATGCTGTCATGTTAATAGCTATAACGAAAATCTAGCTATTCCGAAGAGATAAAACGTCATGCTGGAGCGCTGTTAGGAGTAAATGAGACTTTAAAAATTTTAGCCTGAAACATTGACTTAAATAGATTCGATTCTACAGCAGCACAATGAAAAGCACCATTACTTTCGAAAGAGATATAATAGCTTACAGTGAACTTATTGTGGAAATAGTGCAGAGAAAAAAACACAACAGCTAAGCAGTTTCACTTATATTGTAAGGGACGAAAGTATCTTCCACTTTTATACTAAAAGCCTATGGGAGGAAGGAGGCATAACTAAAATCGCGCTTCCAGTAGGGTGGGGAAAGAATTAGCAGTCATTTGTGTTTCTGTGTTTACGTAAAGGAATGTGAAGCAGTTGTCCAGTATGTCAGTCTTAGAGCACAAACTGCTACTGTAAAACACAACATCTGTTACAGAGAAGATTGAGATCGTCAAGCTTCAACGTTATATCTATCCTGACATTTTTACACTATAGAAGTGCAAGTCAAGAAGCGAAATTTCTTTGTGACTGTTAGACTACATCTTCTATGAATTCGTTAATTTAGTGTTAGCGTTGGTAGATTACCAACGGTGGTTTCACTTTGCAAAGGACGACTTCAAACCATTGTCAAGAGTTGAGTCTTCAACTGTCACAGTCAAGCCTTCCGTAAATTCTCTTAAGTTATATTTCGAAACCGACTTTCCCTGAACCTCGGTATCACTAATCAATATGTATTCTTTCTTTGATGAGCTTACACGAGGTTGATAATGATAATAGATTGAATAGATAATAGAATAGATAATTGAATAGATTGAATAGATATAGATAATAGATTTTCTAGAGTAACTTAAGAGATTGATAATCATTATCAATCTCATAAGTTACTCTAGAAAACTTATTGCCACAAATCTATAGTTGCTAACAAGATTTCAACGAAAATGGATATATAGGTGCCTTAGCTGTGTGCAAGCGGAAAAAAATTATGGCCAATAGAGAGACTAGTGTGAACAGCTTCCTACACTTTGTCGTCGCCCTAATGCAACCAACGATGAAAGTTATTGACAACAAGAAAACTAGCCGCCGGTTCAACAAAGTAAGGAAACATTGTAGAGGGAAAAAAGGTTAAGATCGAAAGAAAAGCCGAACTCCTTTATACGATTACCAGTCGTTCAAGATAACATGAAAAAAAAGTTCGAAAAAATCGTTTCCCGATGTCACTGCGAGTTTCCTCCGAAAGAGAATGATGAAAGCTCTTAACGTTAGGTGATTCTCCAAGTTTTTCACTATTCACAGAGAGTGCACAGTATTGGAGCCCTTCACCTAATTATACAGCCATCTTAACACTACAAATCTCAACGTGAAATATTTTCATAAAAATCGAATATATTTATAACTTGTGTCTTCATGCCAATTTCGGCTCGAAGTCATTTTACAATAGACTTCGCAGCGAGGAAGCCTGCAAAGCAGAAAACATACTGTGAATGGCAAACTATCTTTAAAAAATAATTTACCTTTAAAAAAAGACCTTTAAAAAGTGACCACTCAACCACACATTTCTTTAAATCACACGCTTGCCGTAGTGGTCGAGCAGTTAGTTCTTGTCCGAAGAACTTGGACATTGTTCTACGATGATAATTATAAATTCTTTCTCACTACAGAAAGTAATGGAAAGAAAACGATAACAAAAGAAAACATTTAGAATACTTTCTTCATACGTCACCACTCACGAACAGACGCTAGCATACGATGCATCACACCAAGAAACTGATTTCTTTCCATTATTACGATCCTTAAGGCCCAGCAATGAATCACACCAGTCGCTGTCAAAAAAAAATATAGCAAATTTCCGCTAACTATTCAATGCCTTCACATTGGATTAAGGTAGCAAGACCAGTGAAACTGTTAAGAAATTAACAAATTCTAAAACCTCAAACATCATAATTCTCAAGTGTTGAATGAATAATAGTTTTCGTTACAACTCATAATACGAACAGAATTCCTGATTAGTTCTTTAAGCCACAACTAGTGAAAAATTTCTATGTATTACTCTACTTTTAGCCTCTAATTCCACAAACATTGTCGTATAGTCATTCACCTCACTTCTGGAATGGAGTCGATCTCGAGACAAACAAAATTGATTCAACGAAAGAAATTTCATTACGGACTCAATGATTTTCTCAATAAGGTGGACGACTGGGTGTTGTTGTAAAAAATTCAAATTAACTGGGAAGGCATCGTAATGGAGTTGCCTCTACAGAATCCGCTTCCTTATGTGTGCACCTTCGAAATCAACGTGGTCCGCAAAAAGGACTACACAGTCACCTATCGCACTCGCATTCCGATAATAGGCGCAATTACAGAAAGGAAGAGTAAATATAAATAACTGAAAACTTACGAATGATTTGGAAAAATAGCAAGTAAGGAAGCCAAGATAACTACGAAGATGATTACGGAAACCCTCCTGGTGGCATGAAAAAAGCAGTATTGAGTGTGAAAAGTGAAGAAAAAGTCAACAAGGATCAAACAGAGAGTCGAAGTATTGAGTGAAAACATGAAGAAACTAATTTCCATTATTTGTTAAAGATGTTTCCCAAATGAAATACTGATAGGGGCTGCAGAGAATCTTTCCTTGTGATTCACAAAGGGCTACAACCCGCAATTCAATTCAAATATTCTGCTGACACTTCACATAGCAATTCCCATGACCGACTTTCTTTTAACCTCGGTATTGACAGATAATTCGGTGTTTTTCTTCAATAAGCAGACACTGTTATCGCCCATGTACTACTCTGTGCGGCTGCTATCCGTCAACTAACCTAAATACTTACAACAAATAAACGGCTCTGAAGAAGGCGAAACCGCCGAAACGTCAGCTATTGTATCCTAATAAATTCTATAATAACAACCTCGTGTCTGGTTATTGAAGAACAACATCGAATTATCAATTCAAATAGTTGAAATTAATAAAATGGTTTTTGATACGGCACTGTATTCAATACATAGAATTACAAATATTCCAAAGACAGCCTAAAATAGATTCGGGCTAAGATTTAGAACGGGAAACGAAACTTTATTGAACATACCATATTTGGTTTCCTTCCAAGATATAAGACAAGATAAGATATTTTTCATTTATCAAGCAGTAGGAAAATCCTCTTATAGAAAGCCTGAGTTTTGGCGGCAAAAGTAAGCCTTACCGGGTGCTTCGACAATTTTCAAAAGAAAAACGAACCGAGCGCCTTGTAAGAAGTTTTGCACTAAACGAAGATAACATTTTAAAGATGCGAAACGAACCAGCGCGGTGTGGATAACGTAGGGAAACATCCTATCCATATCCCAGAAGTCTTCAATGGAAGTTCATGAACTAATGTGCTCAAGCGTTGTTTTGATGGCATACGATACCACGGAGAATGGTTAGTACTATTGCTAATTTCAACATCTCGCTGTACGTCAGTAAATCAGAATGGTCAAATTCTTATAATTTCAACAAACACACATCACCCACATCCTTGAATAAAAACTTTGGATTAGTTTCAAGAAATTCATCTGCTTTACCTGAAGATCCTGCCCGGCGAAATAATTTCTAAAAGATTTTCTTCAACCTATAACATCAACTACCCGTATTAATTTAGGCGCCTCATTGTAGGGTTTCAAAAGAGAGTAAGACGATTCGAGATCGAGAAGCTTTCACTTCTAGCAGGAGAAAATGTCACCAAAAATAGCCAATCGCTACATATAGGTAATCCGTATAATCATCTGACATATCTGACATTAAAGTTGTTCATCGCTGGATTGTTGTCTTTCCAAATCCAAACTAAAGCAGCAGGTTTCATTTACTTCATTCTTCAAAAAAAAAAATCATCCAATCATGTAAGTGATTGCAGGCACTTTTAACAGAAAGCTTAATAGAGCTTGGTAAAAAGTGGTTCCAATTAGGATACAGCCGATGGGAGCACTATTCCGGAGATATAAATAGAATCGGCTAGAAAAAAAACCGTGCTGTTTAAGTGCTTTTTAAGCACTACGTACTTAAAAGATTTAAGAATTTCATGCAACCACCATTAGAAAGTACAAAACGAGAAAACAAAGCATTGTCATTTACATATTAATAAGGGACTTAACACTTAAAAATTGGTCACATTTAGGAAAACGATGGAATTTCTGAGGAACTGAGAGATCTACTCTGCGGAATCCCTAAAATGTTAAGATTTTCGTTATCATTCGCATTTACACATATTCAGGTCGGCTCAGAAGCAGATGCAAAATAATACATCTTCTCGCTAAAAGGTTTATATCAAAACACCTCTATGGCCAAGTATGCTTTACGAACAATGGGTCATTTCGAAGGCTTGTCCGCAAACAACTATGTGTGCAACCAAACAAACATAACATATATATATATGTATATATATATATGTATATATATATATATATATATATATATATATACAGAAGGCGCGTGTGGCACAGTGGTCGAAAGCACCTTGCTGTTGCACACGTGGAATCGATCCCCGCGCCCAATGCCCACTAAGCCTCCCATTCCTCCGTCCTTCCAGGGTCGGCAAATTGGCACCAGACTTAACTGGGAGGATAGCAGCAGTGGCTCGATACATCGGTAGGCCACCACGAGTCATTCTAAAGGCCAGATATGCATTCAGTCACCTCCAATCGATCCTTAATGAAGTCGAATGCATGGCGCATCCCTCACGGATTGATCAACACCGAAAGTTTTATCCCTTATTCTTATATATATGTATATATATATATACATACGTAAACACACATGTGTATTTGTTTGTTTACTTATATTTGCGTCTGCATATATACGTGTACATATATATGTATACACATTCATATATGAATATATATCGGAAGAGTACTTATTTGGAAACAAAAACGCTGAGTGAAGAAGAATAGATAACGCGTCGCTAAGAGATCGCCGAAAGCCTTATCTTTTATATTCGAAGAGAAAAGTGATAAAAGATAAAGATAAAGCTCTCGGAAATGATGAATCCCTGAGGGAAGCGCCATGCATTCGACTTTGCAAAGCTTCGTTGGAGGTGATTGAATGCATATTAGACCTTTACATGACTCGCAGTGACCTACCGATGTACCGAGCCAGTGCTGCTATCCACCCACACAAGTCCGGTATCAATTTGCCGAGTCCGGAGGGATGGAAGGCTTGGTGAACAACGAGGGTGGGGATCGATCCCATGTGCGTGTTGCAGTTCCCCTCCGACAACTGCGTCACACGCGCCCCCTATTAGAAAGACAGTACTTCCTAAAAGACGGTAAGGAAATATTATGGCTGCACTAGTAACGCGTTTAGCACCATGGTAAGGGGTGTCCCCAAACCCCCACGGCTGTTGGTTCAATCCCACGCCCTGGCCCACCAAGTCCTCTATTCCTCCGAGGACGAGAGATTGATACCAAACTTGCCTGGATGAAGTCGAATGTATGGCGTGTCCCTCAGAGATTGAACAATACCGAGAGCTCCGATCCTTTTATCTCCATCTGGTTATCTTTGTCTATTATCCATCTATCACTTATTTATTATGCTATTTGCATTATTTATTGTATTATTCATTATATCTATTCAACAGCCTTTTATCTATCCTTTATCGAGAGATCCTTTTATGACTACACTACCAATTTAAGTAAGATGTGCAGGATCTGTTACCATTTTGGAATAAGCTGCTGCAACCTAGTGAAAATGCTACTTTTCCGCTCGCGTTCAAGCAAACCACCCAAATAACTCAAATTTTTCTACAAAACGGTCATAAAACTCAAACACTAATTTGACTTTGAAAATAAGACATGTTAATCAAGATTCTCGGAATAATACGGAGCTAAGATGCATTAGAAAAATCCATTCATAAGGGCAAATAAATATTCTCTGTATCCGCTAAGATTATGCAGAAATAAAGAAGTATAGATGTAGTTCAGTAGCATCCATTAGAGTTAAAAAGCTCCAAGTCTATCGGTAAACACGTTTGTGGCTTATCCCGTTGGTAAACACGTCCATTTCTTTCGGTACGATCGACAATTTAAAGATTATTTCCTTCAATAACACTTCAAAGTGTACGATTGAAGTAAACGCAGGACATAAATATCGAACTCTCAAGGGATCCTCTCATCATAATTGTCAAAATAAAACTCAAAATCAGATTTCAGAACTTCCATATAAGCCATACCAGTCAACAACTATGGAGAAAAATATAATAAGTAGCGCATACACAAGCAGATCAATAAAAAATAACAATAGACAACAATAATAAGGAAACATAAGCATAATTACAAATAACAGTAGAACTAGTAAGAACAATATGTCGCATAACACAATAAAAAGTATAATAATAATATGAATAGTACTAAGTAGAGGGGCTGCAATGTACAGCGGAGGATTCATACCTCGGCCGGCTTTTCGAAACTGAGGAGTCCAGCGTTTCCACCAGGAAGCCCAGTTAAAAGTAAACCAATACAAGGATCCAACACCGTCCCAGTATCAAACTAGCCGTTTAGTAGCAAATCTCCCTCTGATCCATAAGGGCAGCGACTGCCTGTGGTGGTGACGACCTGGGGCAGACTGCCCAGGCTGACCTCGGAACTCCATGGAAGCACAGTGGCTATACCAGCCAAACCCCGAAAAATGGAGAATATGCAATATGCTACGGCCCGCACAACCAATGAGGACGCACCGTCCAAGTGCCCAAGTAGTAGGTATAAAATGCAAGCAAGTAAACAATAAAAATGATAATGAATAGTAAAATAAAACACCTACTTTACTTGTACGATGAGCTGAGATAAGAAGTCGCTTAACGTCTTATTAAAATGCTAGGGAAACTCAAAATCCTAATCATTTCTTTAATTACGGAAGCAAATGTACCATTTCGCGGTCAAGTATTCAAGTATAAGATGCAAAATAAGAAAAAAAATGTGTGAAAACGACAGCGAAAGTGCAGTAGCAAATACCCTTCAGACCTCCAACAGACGAACAAACAACAAGCTCATCGTCAAAATCCTTGTCGACAACAACTACTCCAATCCAATCCTAATTTCACTGCCAAAGTTGTTCTGCTTTGCGTTTTCAGATATTTGCGGAACACTCAGCCTCACGACCATCATTAAGGATATTCTGTGAGACTTTGTCACAACATGGACGTCTTTCCTGTAACTAATGACGATGTTCAGTAGAAAACTTGTTAACCAAACGAACGCCTGATTCGAATAAAGTCCAGAAAATACGGAACGTAAACTGTAGAATCGCATGAACTGGACACATATTGCCTTATCAGTGACATACGGTATATTGTAGTTTATAGTGACGTTAAATGAAAGCTGGTTTACAACGATATTACTTCGCTACGTATAAGAATATCTAATACCAACTGCTGCAGAATGGTTTATCTGTTAGAAAACAACTTGATATCAACGAATAAATGGGTATTGCCGAAACAACCGTCCTGTATAAAACAGCGCTGCTGTGTGAGGTTTCCTCAATCGAGCGGTGCTCTACTGAAGGCGATCGCGCTCAAGACAACGACGAAGACACAGATCAAGAAGATGGACGACTGTGCACCATCGACTGAGATCATCGGCACCTCTTATTTAATCGTTTGCAACCTCTACTCTGGTCCTTTTCATAAAGTGATGAATTGGAACTTACTGATATAAGTGCATGCCGAGGTAAATTAAACGCAGTACAACGTTCAATGGAAGATTGAGGGATCCAAAATCGAAACATAACACCGCCTAAGTAGCATGATCCTGTGATAATATGATACTTGAAAAAATATTCAATATGAAAATTGAGGGCGATTTAAAACTGATTAAACAAATTCTAAGAAAAAAAATGGGTACAGAAACGCAGAATTCAAGAAGTTGTATTGTTCAGACCAGAAAGGATGCATTTTCCACCACATGGATGCCAAAAAACTAAGTCGCTTCTATTTTGCTTGTTGATATAAGTACATAGTGCGGTGGTGAACGAGTTACTCCCCGGAAAAGATGATAGCGCGTTCGTTCCTCACCGCAGACACCTGCGGTCCAGAGTTTTGCAAATATCTCAGTATTATTAAAGTTATAAGTCGTTTGTAATTCTTTTTGAGGTTTATAGAAATTTGTAACAGTAGAATTCATATGGATCTGATCTTTTTGAGTTAAGCTAGGTTAACACATACGATTGGAATGGTTCGAAAAAAAAGAAAACATACATATATCAGAAAGTCGGAGGCAGATGAAAAAAAGCGGGAATTGACTGTTACACTCTCATCACATTCAAGTTCAGTTCTAAGCTCTACGATGATCACCTACTATGTCAACATAACTTTATCTCGTCGCTCACACTAAAATTAATGACGTTACAATGACTTACAGAAGGGGCAAAATGACACTTGGTCAAACTCAATTGCAATTGGCTTCGCTCAACTATTAGACACCAGCCGTTGAGGTGTATTGACCTCAATTTTCAATGTTTCAATTTCATCCATGGTCTACCATCGGGATGAGATGCATTTCATCCTGGATTTCCTTCAAAATCCTACGCTACCTGAACAAGGATCGCGATATGGAAAGGATTTTTCTATTCGAAACAAAACTAGAACGTGCTTAATGTAATGATACAGAAATTAAAGCTATAAAATTCAAATGATATTGACTGTGTAAAAATTTAGATCTGTAAGGAAAAAAGCAACGATAAGAACTCTACGCCAAATCGATTGAAAGAAAAAAGCTCCGAAAAATCATTTACATCTTGAGAAATTAAACAACTGGGGGTAATTTGAATCATAAAAAGTCCCGTTAACTAGCAACAACAAACAGTGTAACGGTTTGGTTTCCCATTGTTTGTATGTTCAATTGAAGCTAAACATAATCTGGACACTCATATTTTAACAAAAAGGAAAGTTCAAAGGAAGGAAAAAAAAAACATGAGGAACATCACGATTCTAGAGCTGTGCTTGCCTGATTGATGTTAAGACATCTATCTACTAAGAAGTATAGAGAAGTTCCGATCATGTACTTTACGTCTTAAAGTACAACTTTATAATTGTAGTTCAATAAACAGTGCTACAACGCTCAGAAAAAACAACGCAGAACAAAATGTTTCTCTTCACAAAAGCGTGAGAGCATATCATCAGAACCATCAACCAACTCCTGGCAGAAGATCGATATAGAAATTCAAACGAATGCTATTTTCTGGAAATTCTTAGTTAGACGTATGGAATACTTCCAAAATTTTTCTTTTAAATTATTCACAATATTTTTAGATCGGAAAGGTAGAAAACTGTAGCATATAACGACAATTCTTCTTATTTGAAAGAGCTTCTTTTCTAAAATAGGAAACCATCGAAAAATCTGATTACAAAACCACAGAAATTGGTCAGGAATGTTATGGATTTGTTGACGAAACATCCCAGATAAACAATGGTTACGTAGAATCGATGAAATTTAAATAAAAAAATACATAAATATTATACTTAAGAACGTGAAAGGAGAGACGGAACGTGTAGCGCATTGGTTAAAGTTGGCCTGCAGTAAATATGTCCTTTAAACCGATGACATGTCTAAGGCAAACGAAGCCGCTCATCAATGTGGATCGAAAAAGTGGTATGAGAATAGTCTAGGAAGTTAGAAAAACACCGATTTGATTCATCAGTAGGGTGTCGGAGGTCACTGTAATAAACCCTATGCATTCATCCACACTCTGCGATGTTTAGTGAATTCGAACGCATAACGTATTACCAAGGCACTGATCAACAAGCACAACTTTACGCTTAGTAATAGCACAACCAATAGAGAATGTTCACAAAGACCAGGCCCTCTAAGCAAAAGATGAAAACTAACAACTTTATAGTGATTGCAATCAATGTGATTCTATGGATAAAACAGAAACAGAAGGTGGAATTGCTTGTGGATAAAAATCAAGAGGAACCGCAAATAATAATTCCATCGTAAGAAAAAGTACCGGATTCACCAGCAAAAGTACAGCTAACATGAATAGTTAAATGCTAAAAACAAAACATAAGTATATTTTGCATGAAATCCATGACTAATACAACTTACAATATTCGCAAGCAAACATGATTGAACCATCCTTTCTGATGTGGAAGTGTACTGGCTAAAAATGTGGCTTAAAATGAATGCAAAACGTTGGATTTCATGACGCATCACGAGTTAATTCCAAGGCTCGTTGTGAGAATTCTCACCGAATTTGCAGGATGAATGCAGCTCAAAGACCAACCTGGTAAGCTCAGAATACGTCTGGAAACCAGTCAAAAAGTGTGGGATATGAGTATACACCTATACCACTTAAGAACCTTAGTTTATTGCTAGAAACTAGTCAAAGTTCAGCATAAAGCTAGACGACCAGTCCAGTTGTTTGAGATATGACAAAGTATTACTGAATAATCACTATGCCCAGACGGTACACATCAGATATTCTAGAGAACCGAATACGTATCATATATAGTGGAATTCACCTCATCATTCATGCAGATTACCGCAGTTCTAGACGAAACCTTTCCAACACAAGGCAAACTAGCATGACCTTCGTCAATCACACATAAATTCCTGAACACACACGCTTATCTTCGAAAGCGGCTTTCTTGGTATGGATGACTTGAGGGCAAGCCATCCATACAAAACCGGAATTCTGGCGTGCGATTTCTCAACCAATGGAATAGGTTGTTAAAACACTGAACTATAACAAATTAACACTCGTACGATATTCTTCACACTTTTCCTCATATTTAATGTAACGTAAACGACACATAAGAGGATAAAGAATAAAGCTCTCGGCGCTAACCAATACCAAAGGCGTACGCCACGCACTGGTCTTCAATAAGCATCATAGGAAGTGACTGGATGCATATCTGGCCTATACAGTAACTCGTGATGGCTTATCAATGTATCGAGTCAGCGCTGCTATTCTCCTAGACAAGTCTGGTACCAATTCACCGAACCCGGAGGGACAGAAGGTTTAATGAGTCAGGGAGCAGGATCGAACCCATGTGTATTGTTTGTTTAATTGCATCTTCTCTTATAAACTTCGATCCAAATGGAATACACACTCAGAAGTCGTCCGCTTAATGTCAAGAGCAGCTATACAAACACGTCCGCCGAATGCCTCATTTATCTTAAGATGAACGCTGAGCCTCGAGCACTCGTTTCTTCAAACCGTGGTAATCGATGACTATTAATTTGTCGGGACTACTATTTATTGAAAAAAGTTCTTGACGTAGTTATAAAAAAATTCGCACACTATAAAAATAAATAAAGATATAAGATAATACTAGGAGAAAGTGGATGAAAAGAAGACGGGAACAGATGTAGACAATTTCTTAACAATCGCCAGCAGAAAAGTAAAGAACTGCATCCCGAAAAATTCCCAAGAGACTTTAAGAAAAACTTGAAAATATTGGTGCTCAAGAATTATCTTAATGCAACTGGAAGTCTAAAAAAGCGAATTTTTGGAAAAACTTAAGCCAACAGTTGTTCGACGCATAACAACTGATCTGATGGCGGACAAAACAATGAATCTTCACAGTAGCGCCAAGAAAAAAAAGTGCTAAAATTATTTTGAACTTATCCAACAAATTCAATGATCAAATCATTTGGAACAGCAAATTTCCACAGAGACTTTTCAACATATCTTTAAATAGATAATTTTATAAAACAATAAAAATAGATTATAAAAAACGATTATATTCGTGATCTGCGAAGACCGACGAATCAAGCATCAAGCAAACAAAGACGTTTTAGTAGTCAACGTGCGACCATCGCTCCATCCCAAATACTCAATGATTCAAGACCTTAACATGATAGGGTGAGTTCACTGGGTGGTCGCACTGCGATATAAACAAACCCGTCACTGTGCCAGCAGTTTTCGACGCTTTTACGGGGAAGTTCGCCTACTAAGATACTAATGCCAGGAATCACTTTCTTTTCTGGCAACAACATTACTGTTGGCTTGCAGCCGTGATGTGGCGCGTTCTGGCACATCTTACGAGACTCAGCAAGAAAGAAAATCTTACCCAACTAGCAAATTACCAGTCAAATGGAAGTTGTGCAGCAGCGTATACGATTATATTCGTGATCTGCGAAGACCGACGAATCAAGCATCAAGCAAACAAAGACGTTTTAGTAGTCAAGTGATGAGCGGGAGCGAAGATTCTTTCCAAGGACAATACAGTTTTATTGTTTGCTCCTTCAAGAGAGAGGAGACATTCTTTAATTAACAAGCGTTTCGTATTCGAATTGACTATATGGAATCACTACAGATCTCTCCCATGTGAAAGATTTGAAGCCAATAAGGCGTAAGGAAACATGGCGCTCCTCCGGATAACGGATGGTATAGGGTTAAAGGTGGACTGATGAAAGATTCATCAGAATATCAAGTCCCCCATGGAAAACCCCTGCCTTTTGGAATGTTTCATAGAAAGAAGATAGGAAAACCCATGGAAAAAAAACTAAGAACCTCACCAGAGGAATATCATCCTTCTACGTTCTCCAAGGAAGTCTGTATTTAGCATAAGCACCCAATAGGAATTGAATAGACTTCTTCTTCAAACGAACCATTTTCTGTCTTTTCTTTAAATGGAAAACCTCCCATCCCGGAGGGTTTTATTAACATTAACACAAGAAAAACACAATATTAAATATGCTAAGGATGATTTCGAATGAAAAATTTGAGATACTGAGAACCAACGAAATCACATTCTTCTTTTCCTTTCAAGAAATGGAAGTTTCCATTGGGGTCTTATCAACATTTGAATGTACTATACGCCAAGTCACTACAGCTATGGAACTGCACGGAAATCGGACATCTAATTTCCGCACATTTCCACTACTTTTGAAGTACTAGGAAGTAAATACTATTTCAACCCTTGAAGACTAATATGAATTGATTTGAAATCACACGCGTGACAAACAGTAAGTACGCCTTTGAAATGGCGCAAACATAACTCACCTCTTAATTATCTTGCTGGATTGAAATGGAAACCATCAGAATCTGCTGATTTACCCCAAAATGGAGCAAGTATTCTTATTTCAAAAGAATAAAATTCGGGTTTTCTAGAATCCGAAAGCATTCTGGCTTTTATGGTCGAGGAACGTATTACGATGAACGAAGTAATAAAACACCTGAGACTTCGCTCAGTGGGACATTACTGGTGTCTCCTAAAGATGTTCGCTCAAGCCGCAACAGGGTTACAAATTTCGGATTATAAATTTCACGCTTAAATTGTTTTGAAACCTTAATGCAGAACAAGTTTAAGAGTGAAAGAACTATTTAGAAAAAGTGTATATACCTTCACAGCGATAGAGTAAACTATATGCATGCAAAAATTTCAGAATCCCTAGCTCTGCAGTTAATCAAAGAATACCGAAGCTCGTAGAAAAGCAAATATGTGTAAAGATTATCTAGCTTGTTGGATGCTGATATATGGGTAGTTTCAAATGAAGAACAGAAGACGATCTTTTGACAAAGAACGTTTTTCTTAGAGACCACTGGGAATGCTTATTATAAAGTCGTAGCGGAAAAAATAAATAGCCTGCGCAATAGCAATGCCTTTCTTGCATATATATTTAGGCCAATAAGTAGACACTTAGGCATGGGAGCGAAATGGAGATGCAGTGCAACAGAGTTGTTGATTCATGGTTTGATCCAGTACCGAGTTAACAAAGTCTGTCATTCCTCCGGGGTCAGTAGATCAGTACTAGGCTTTTCTGTAAAGAAGCTCCTTCTGATTCATAAAGGTCGGCGGTTCCTTTTGGTGAAGAACTGGGAACGCTCTAGCTCGGCCATTCTAGGATTGCAGTGAGACTCAAGTCAACCAGTAATCAACGGAGCATTCACGGCCCCCAGCTGGTAGCAAAACACACGAAATTCCCAAGACCTTCATCGATGAGGGATGCAAGAGATGAAACCTCTTAAGCAAGTATTGGGATCCCTACAATATCTGAATTATAACAATGTCTAAAGACCATGTAAAAACATAAAATAAATAAATAATAAATAAAAATGACAGGTCCTATAGTTTCGAAAAAAACAGCAGAATTTAAGATACTTTTTGTGAGTTAAACAAACATTGTGTTTACTGCAGTAAGGAAGAACAGAGGAATCGTAGTGAAAGAAAGAGCTAATGTCAATCGTGCTTTAGCTCTGAGTCTCCTGGGACGTAAGACGTGGTATAAAATGATAGATGTGATTCCAAAGGAGATTTGTTCCAACGCATGTCTTTCTGCGCTAAATAACACCAAACAAAGCAGTATAGTACGTATAAAAAGATGTAGAATAAAGCTCACGGCGTTGATCAATAGCTAAAGGATGCGCCGTGCATTCGACTTCATTAAGCATCGTTGGAGATGAATGAATGCAATGAATCTGGCCTTTACAATGACTCGCGGTGGCCCACCGATGTATTGAGCCAGCGCTGCTATCCTACAAGACATGTCTGGTACCAATTTGCCATCCGGAAGGATGGAAGAGTTGGTGGGCCAGAGGCGTGAGAATCGATCCCGCGTGTATTGCAGGGCGCCACTGACCACTGCGCCACATGCGCCCTAAATGCGTTTAACATCCATTTATTGTTTTCGGTAATAGAATATCGATAGTTGTCAAAATACTTATATGGCAAATGTAGGCCTTTTTATCATAAAAAGTATAGGCAATGAACAATCCAAATACTTCGCTATGGAAAAGCACGCTATATCTACTTTCCATAATTACTTTAGTAATTTTCATTAAGGGATGAAGGTGAGAGGTGAGGGGGGCAGGGAATAGAGCAGTAGCGTGGAATACGTAACTTGCTACGTAATAACTAAACAGCTCTCTACGATTTCACTGACTGAATAATAACTGAATAAATAGCAGGGGAACCCAAAAGAGAATTCAGCTTCGAAAAAATCCGATTAGTCTTCTTCCAAGTGATTCCGTGCAGACTTGAAAAAGACAAACAGGCAACTGAAACAGCGCTATAATTTTTCCTTAAAAACGAATAGAAAACTCAACAAAAAAAAGCGCTTTGCTGCTCCATGAACAAGCGAACACTATTAAATCAAAAAGGAAACCTCCACACAATACCAAATTGTAAAGGAAACCAAATAACATTACTAAACAACTAAGTAGCCAAAAACAGCATCTGCCAATCATTCCAGGAGAACGAAACGAGAATTGGAAACAGAAAAGCTATCATGGATGTTAATCACTAAATAAGAAACGATCGTTCTTATCCATTCGGAAAACTGCAACGAAAAAATCAACGTTTAGTCCGCCTGATAACAAAACGAACAAATCCATTATTACTGCTAAATCACCGGAAATATAGCGCTCACTGGCTATGCGAATTAGTGAGGCTAAAAGTATTTCTATTTATTCCACCAAACGGTCAAAAAAAGACGCTAATCTGTGCTGAAATATTTTTAGTGAATCCTTAACAGTCTGAATATTCAAGCGCTAAATATAGGACTTCACTCTAATTGCAAGAAAACAAACTGAATCGGAAACGTAATCCAAAGTAGCAATTTATGAAGATTAGCTGCTTTATGCCCTGTATGTTACATCGATATTACTAGTGTAATGATTATTTAGTATTCTATCGATCGTTAACTCTACAACCGACAAGGGATAAGTGTACAGCGTTGAACAACCACTGAAACATTTTCTGCATGCATTACTTCACTACATTAAGTAGAGGTAAGTGAAAACATATTTAACCTATACAATAATTTGTTGGCTTCACTAAGTGTTATTATTACCCTTCCGATAAGTCTAGCATGACTTTGTCAATGTAGACGGACGGTGGATTTAGTTTGCTCCAATGTGGTTTTGAACCAAACACCACCTATTAAAGCGGACCTCTCGACACAGCGATATACCAAGGTGGAGAGAAAAAAAAAACGAACACCTAGTATGGTTAAGTAGAGAAAGTGCAATAATATTCAAAGATCCAACCAATTAGTTATACAATTAACAGAAACTGAGAGCGGATAGGGAAGGAGAAAAACGAATAAACATTGAAAACAAAGAATGAAAGCAAGGACAGACGAGAATTCTCAGTTGTTTGACGGGAGGAATTCCTTGCGCTGTAAAATACGATACAACAGTAAAACTAATATTAAAGTCGAAACCATTAAAAATTATGAAAACAGATAATCGAGAGAACAGTAGCATAATTTTAGGAAACATCTCATATCGTCCTGGATTTGGAGCATTCCAACAGAGAACCCTTCACCATTTCGTAAACATCTCACTTAGAATGGCGCCCCTCAGCAAATCGGCAAACAAATTTCCGAAAGTTGTCGGTCCTATTCATTGATGTAGAATGAAATTGCCGAAAAACCTCGTTCACTCGTTAAACGCAAGACTTTCTCAAAAATTTTCAGAAGAAACAAATTACGTATATGATTGAGCCGTTGTTTATAAAGCTCGCAGTATTAAGCATTCCAGAAATTGCATATAATTGCTATTTATCCTACACAACCATACAATTAGAGTCTTGTTTCCTACGAGAAATGGCTAACAACCTATATGAAATAATGACAACAAATATATATATAATAATATATCATATAATATATATACATAATATATATAATATATATATTATACATATATATTATATTATATATTTATTATATTATATTATTGTTATATTATATATTATATTATATATATATAGCATATATATAATATATATATAATATATATAATACATAATAATATATTAATATATAATATATAATATATTAATTTTAATTTTTTTAAATTTTAATTTAATTTAATATAATATATAATATATAATAATAATATAATATATAATAATATATATAATATATATATAATGTAATATATAATATAATAATGATATAACATAATATAATATAATATATATTATATATTATATTATATTATATTACTATTATTATATTATATATTATATATATATACATATATATATGCACATATATACATAATATAATATAATATACATATATACATAATATATATAATATATATATTACATATATACATATATAAAATATATATATAATATATATATGTATATACTTATTGAGTTCACTCGGTATTTCTAGGAATTTCTTGGAGTTCAAAGTAGCAATATAGAGTAGAAACTCACTCGAATTTTTTGAAACCTTACAATAAAAGTATTCTCATCACGAAACAAAGATCTCACCCATGGAAAGGATACGGAATGCATGCCCGTCAAGGATTTGCTCTTTTTGTTTATTTAGACAATTCTAACATTGGTGATCCAAATAAAAAAAAATCCAGTTTACTGGTAGTTGGCATAATGAAGCTAATCTTTAAAGGAATAATAAATTAAACCATACATTTTTATATCTTCGTTCTCGTATTTGTACAATACGAACTGAAAATGCTTGATTCGAATGAATAGACTACTACAATGTAAATGAATACATCAATAAGCATACGGTTTCATAGCGATATACAGATTTCTGTAATAAAACATAAACTTTCTGATGAACCAACCCACACCGTTTCATTACTACAGACACTCGTTATGAAAAGTTAATTAATCTTCTTCTTCTGTATATCGCTTCTTCTTCTTCTTCTTATGTTAGACACTTCTTCTGATGTAGGATTCTTGAGATGGTACTTCATCGGTGCAGCCACAGGGAGCAATGCCGTTCTCGAAGATACCCAGTTGTCAGCTCGCGGTGAAAACTTCCGAACGCTCTAGCACAGATGACTGCAGGAAAACCAACCTTAACCACACTCAACACGTCGCAATGAGTTAATGATGAGGATCAACAAAGCGCATTCGTACCCGAATAAGAAGACGACGACCTCAATGGTGGCTAGAGTAAGTACTACTGCCTGAATTGTGTGAGGCCGAGTTATATGAGCATATAGTTGAGCAAGTGTTTTAATGAGTCGTGTTATTTTACCCAGAATTCCATCTAGTGTTCGTAGAACATAGAAGTCGCAAGCCACTCATTTACAAACAAACTCACTAATTTTTCATTACTTGCAATAAACACTAAATAAACGTTGGAATTTTAATAAATTAAGAAAAAATAATGTTAGAAAATCCGTAAATTCTTTAGGAACAAATTGCACTTTGCACCACATAGAAAAAAAAATGAACCGCCTCTAAGGGTATGAAAGGTAAAAAAAGCAGTGAAGAAATTCAGAGAAAATAGCATTCCTAGCCTCGAGCAATTTTACAGAGACGGCCAGCCGAGGAAAAACTTTTGCGCAGGCCATCTACCAATGATGAAACAAGACACACGTCTCCAACTAGCTAAGCACATGTTTCTATCTTTTGAGCACAACGTTCGAGTTAAAGAAAAACGACTTCCTCAATCAGCAAGTTCCACTCAAACGGAAACTGCTGCAGTCTGTACGTCCAAGAAATAGTACGCGCCAGAAAGTGAAAAAAAACAAAGCCATAGAAGTGCTTCAAGGTATTCCGCTGCCAGCTCATAAATTTTCATCGATGGAGTGTAACAAATTTCTTTAAACCTTCCCAGTTCAGCTCTTAGAAGCCAGATAATCTCAGAACGGTTCCAAATACAGTAGTGAATAAGCAAATGAGAAGCACTGAATGACCTGAACTTAAACACAGATCACAAAAAAGGACTTGGAAATCAATAACTGATAAGTAAATTGGTCGTAAAATCCGCACTTTGCTGTCACAATACTAAATGAGGGCGAAGTCTTAAACAAGTTTATTTCGAGCGATCTTCCATTAGAGAAATTGTATAGACTTTTAAAATAGACACGGAGTAATAGATGAGTTCTTACTTGGCCAACTCAAAGAAGTGTAATAAAGCGCAAACATGCTGAAATATGAACATAAAAGAATGAAAAAATAAGAAAAAAATTAAAAAATGAAAAATAAAAAGCGAAGAACTAAAAAGTGAAAAAAAAGATAAAATAAGAAACGAGTACCTTCTTGTATCACTGAGCTGACACGAGGTTCGTATGGAATATTTATTCAGTCAACCTTTCGACGTCCCCATCTTCTTCTTGAAAGCATCATTGCTCCGAGTCGATGGTCCATAGGTGGTCGTCCAGTGTGGTTGTCCTTCATTGCACAGAGTCGAATCCAGGAGAGGGAGCACTACTCGAACGAAGATTCTCATTTGACGGTGTCCTTTTATGTAGGACCGATGTTCGTCAATTCTCGCCAGCCAATATGATCTGCTGTTGGCGGGCAAGAAAACGAAGATGTCGAAATGTTAGCAGAATAAATATTTCACACCAACCTCGTGTCAGCTCAATACTCAAAGAGCAGATCACATTGGCTAGTGGGAATCGACAAACACCCGTCCTGTATAGAAGGGCTCCGCCGAGTACCATTCTTCATTCGATCGGTGCTCTAATTCATTGTATTGGACTAGATGCAACAAGAAGCACCAACATCGCGAGAACGAACACCTGTGGATCATCAACGCGGATCAATGTGGCTCTGAAGAAGACGACGAAGACATCGAAACGTTAGCCAAATATTTCATACCAATCTCGTATAATCTCAGTGACACAAGTAGGCACTGGCTATTTGTGCTGAGATTAAATAATAGTCAGTGTTTGGAAAAATGAATAAATATATGAAAAAAATATAAAAACACATGACAATACGCAGTAAACAGAGGTTAAAACATTTTGATTTCAAAGCGAATTTACGTGGTATTTCTTAATCACACCCTACCATCTGAGTGGAATCGCTTATTGTCCTATAACTACCAATTATTTCAAAAAGACGCTCTAACATAACTTCTGAGCGCCACTCAGTGATCTAGCAAGAGGTCTAGAATTATCTGGAATTAGACAGAAAATATACTCAGCATTTTTTTTTACATTCCTGGCAAAACAACATAAACTTGATCGTGGAAATGCTCTGCAAAACAACAACTTATAGGCTTGTATGCTAGAGTGTAACCTTAATGCAATGTAAATCAGATTATTCGTGGGTGTATCTCAAGGGCGCGTGTGGCGCAGTGGTCGGAGGCACCGTGCAACAAATACGTGAAATCGATCCCCGGGCCCATGGCTTACCAAGCCTTTCATCCTTCCGGGGTCGGCAAATTGGTACCAGACTTGTCTGGGAGGATAGCAGCACTGGCTCGATATATCGGTAGACCACTGCGAGTCATTATAAAGGCCAGATATGCATTAAGTCACCTCCAACGATACTTAATGAAGTCGAATGCATGGCGCATCCTTCAGGAATTGGTCAACGCCGAGAGCTTCATCCTTCAACTTCAACTCAACAATGAAAAAATTTACACAGCATAGAACTGATTTAATAAGTTTTATATGTTATATTCTCCAACGATTTACTAGTTACTGATAAGAGCTCTTGGATATCGAACTGCAGCATACAGAGCAGAGGTGATTCTTCCACTCAAAAGTTCAAGTAAGAGTAAACCAATTGCAGGAAACACCATCGTAATAAAAAATCTAGTCAGAAGGTGACCAACCTCTTTACGAGATCCGCGTAGCCCGGTAACTAGCGTTGGTTCAAGAGAGATTAAAATTGAATGAAAAATGCATGAAGACTGGTCGAATATTCAAGCAGCAATGCTACAGTAACCACAACTGCTCCCATTACCTCGAAATTTTGTCTGCGCTTTACATATTTCGACATTTCGTATGGGGATCTCAGTATTTTCTTTTGTTCGACTTATTTCCTCCTATGCTTAATCTGCGAAAGTCCCTAGATTCGGTTGCCCCTTGAGGACCTTGGTCCTCTTCCGTGAATGTCGTTTAATGCACGTTGAATCGTTGAGTCGTTTCTCTTTATTCTGGGTTCCTCGTATTAGACCGATCATAGGTCTTCTGGATCAGCTGTGTGATCCCAGATACGTCTGATACCAACTCCTCAACCCCAGAGTGACGGCAGGCTCGACTGGGCTCCCTCGCAGTCGAACTAAGCCATTGCGCGTATTAAACGGAATCTCTATCACTGTGGCCTCAGCGTATCATAAATGAATCAACCCAATTTATCTCGCTTTATCATAACATATTCCGAGAATCACGTGTATCAAAGCACCAAATAAAATCACATTACTTTGCTCAAATATGTAAAAGCCAAACGTCGTAAACAGAAAAAAAATGAAAGACGTTTCAAACATTTCCTAGCAGTGCCAAGACAGTTATAAGACGATATTCACAACCGTCCATCCCAGAATCAATAATGTGGCTCACACAGCAGAAACTGGAGACGTGCTCAAAATGATGAACGCCACAAAAGGACTGCAATCTGTTTAAAAATAAAAAAACGTATTTAGAGATCTAGAAGAAAACAAGCAGTAGTTCCTAGCAACAAAATCATCACTATGTTCAATTTTTATTTACTACAGCTTTTTTTTCACTTTAGGGTACCGCGTGAAACACAACTATAACGATGCTCGGATATGAGCAAAACTCGGAAAAAACGAAAACACAAACATTAGCTGAGCTTCGAACCCGCGATTACCTTTTCTGGAGGGATATAAAACTAACATTTATCTCGAATGAGAACAAAAAGACGAAACTTGAAACCTTCAGATACAATCGATAAGGTCCAGAATCTCTGACAGACACTAGGTGGATTCCGCAGAAAGTAGAAGGTGAACGAACTTATGTCATACATAGTATGACAATGAAAGGCAAACGTTCCAATGTCTGAGATGCCTATTATGTTAAGGACAGATCTATAGACCTGTTACCAATTAGATAAAACTTTGCAGACCTTATATGTAATAAAGCAAGTCCCTGAACCCAGAGTTGTAAAAAAACCTTTTTAGACCAGTGTCAATTAAAAAATTCGGGGGACTCCATATACGGAAATGAATTTGAAAAAAACAAAAAATTTTAAAAGGAAAAATCCTCTGAAGCTACAAACTAAAATAAATTGTTATGTCTTGCAGAATACGAGGGCGAGATTTTGTTCAATGGTTTAACTAGGACGGAAACATTTACGCATTCTAGAAGCGAAAAAATTCATACAATCAATTCATATCATTTGCATGGACAGCAGAATAGACATTCCATAGAGATAAGCTCATCATCTTTTCGAAACATATTAAAAGATCATCGCAATAAACATAGAATAGAACCATAAAATAAAAAAGAACGCTCACCGCTGTACCAATCACCATGAAGCGCGGTGAAGGCAGCTTTAGCGTCGGCCTTGCTAGCGAGCTTCATGAAAACAACACCTTCTTTAGAATCCACATCAACACCGATGTGCAGCGGTATCACTGGATACACTTTATCCCTCAATGCTTGCTTGATTCCATCCACATCCACCCTGAGAAACAACTAAAAACAACTCCCGTCACTTCAGTTTTCCACAGATTCTATAACTGGCCAGGATTTCCTGTCTTCCTATATGAATGCACTAACTTCCCAATTTTTTTTTGAGAAGACTTACTCACGTGACCCAACTCTACTTATTGTGCAGACTTCACAAATTCTTTCTTCGGGCTCGTTGCCTAGCATCTGTCACCCACGAACGTCTTCAAACTTGCGTTTGAGTTCGGCTGCCAACTGTGAACTTCATCTCCTTCACAAATGCCAGTGTATGGTGGTATAGTTGACTATCCCTGGAATCCTGAGACAACTCTGAGTGTTCTCATATCTCCGTAATGCACAGCCCTCTGCCTTTTTGATTGAAGCTCTTCTTAGACAAGTATAGTACCACACTGCCAAACACGGAGAGATAGCAGGCTTGGTTTGAACAGGGCGGAATTCAACCAAGGACCAATGCGTGTGTTATTGCAGATCTCAGACATATGCGCTACTCGCGGCTACGACGCGAATAGTCATGATAATGTACAAAATTTCTGGATTATTATATAGTTAATACCTCATGATATTATATGACTTAAGATAAACTAACATGTCTAGTTAACTAACAGAAGGCGTCGAATTGAACTGAAATTGAACAGCTCCGGGCCAGGCGCCGAAGTAATGAATCACATGTGTAACCAAGGATATACTACTACTACGTATTAACAATGAGATCTTCGCAAGACGGTATTATACGAAGGCAAATACATGTGGACCTTGAAGAAATTGGAGCAAACGTGAATACACATTGATTGCCCTCAATGATGTAGCGACTATTCTGTTTTAAAATCGGAACGCGATGCTGTGATTCTGTAGTTTCCTTGGTCTCTAAGGAACTTTAGCTCAAACTACCAAGGATAAACATCTCACAGAAACATTATAGCACCCAGAACTCAACAAAGAACAAGGAGGACCTTTTGCGGTTTTGTCTGTACTTGCAGCGGCTGTGGTACCATTCTATTCAAGACGACAACGACAACAGCGAAGTAATATGTTCGAACGAAGAAAATGTTGCCAATGATGTCACATCACTTTGCACTAGATTCAGTGTTGCGAGGAGCTGCACTGTTGTAGGCTATCGCGGCCAACATTAGATGGCTCATTAAATTTAAATAGCTTCTAATATTATTCAAGTTATTGCAATCCATGAATTTTCTGCAAACAAATAAATACGTAGAGAAACAAAAAGTTCTTTAGACTTTTTCCTGGGACTGCAAGTGTTGTTTGAGTTACCGACCACGATTACGTTAATGTGATAGGCCAACCTTATCAATTCAACCCGACTTCTTGCTGCTCTCAAAGCTTGCAAAAAAATTTCCCAGAAACAGCCTATGTTTCCAAGAAAATGCATATCATCGCCTATGGACAGCGTTTAACAAGTCAACAACCAGCAAAAACCTGTACAGACTAAAAGCTGGAGTGTAGCTCACCCATATATGGGAAACATGTAGAATTGTCCCAAAAGTGATTGATCTATAAAACAACATCAACTGGATAATCAACTGCTTGGAACTCTAAATAACTCACTCATCTTCCTCAACGTCCTCTTTACCGAACATGTCCCTTATCTTCAGACAACGAGTGAGCGCTACCACAGGAATATTCGGAGACAAGACTTTCGAAGATGGTACGTTCATTCCAGGAGGTGGGGCAAACGCTGAAATTTCGTAGCAATCACCCGTTGGCTAATAAATATATTGTGAAGTCACCATGGATAAATGCCACCTGAGAGAATCTAACAAGGTAATGAAGTAAAGAAATCGTTTTATTAATGAACCAGCATCACTAAGGTCCATTCCTTTCCCCTTTCCTCACTCCTCCTAGAACGCTTTTCAGCAAGCAAACAGCTAGCCAATGTTTTTGCTTTAAAACACAACATCACGCTACCGAAGGACAAACTAATCGAGTCTCTAAAACAGAATACACGACAGATTTATTCCAACCTTCATTTACAGCAAACATAGAACAACTGTTATTTGCTTGCGAAAATAGGAATCTCGTTATCAATTTTTGAAATGCCCCAGTTGTTTTGTAAGTTATCAAACATACAAGAGCCGCAAAGATCATGAGAAAGATGAGAACGAAGATATTAATGACATAACGTTGAACAGTACGTGTACGATGTTCCCATTTCTATGTAAAGCTATCAAATTTTTTAGAATATTATATTAGACAGGATAGTAAACAATGAAAAGTTAATAAGAAAGCAATTTAATACATAATATGGCTCATAAACAGATACATTTTTGGGCTAAGCACAGAAATTCTGTTTACTCCAACCACTCTCGAAAACATCATCAACAAGCGAGAAACGGAAATAACACGATAGGCGCTTATTTCGGACTTTGATTGAAACGTACATAGCTTAGAGCCTACCCGATCCCTGCCAGCCGGTACGTTTCGCTGGAATCCATCTCCACACATCGCATTCCTGTCCACCACGAAGAACACGGGTTTCTGTTGCGATGCGTGATTCGTTAGCATTAATGAAATCAACAGCACGTTCCCAACGAGCAAGTTCTGCACCGCGTCTAAATACTTCAGCTAGTCACTGCTTTATCTTTGAGCAGACACAAGATTTCGAAACCGACTTTCCTTTAGCCTCGGTATTACTAATTAATATGTACTCTTTCTTTTATGAGCATACACGAGGGTGATAAACAGTTTATAAACAAACTCTTTATCAATCTCGTGTAAGCTCATCAAAGAAAGAACACGAGATTGTCAACAACAAGACTTAATCTATACTGGCTGCTAGTTCCATGTACAACAGAACATCATCACCAGCAATATACTTCATAGACAGACTCTTTAGCCCTGCTTCTCAATTTTCCACAACATTATGCTATTAACGCTAACCTAACCATATCAATTTATTAGGACAAAATCGTAAAAGATCTGAGTAGAAACATCTAGATCTACACTCTTCCAGATAAACAAACACCTTTCCTTAAATTAAATTAATGTTTAATTTTATGTACAAAATGTGCTAAATGCTCACCTTTTTGCAGGCGGAAACATTACATCTCTGACATGAGGAATTGAGATATACTCCTCGCCGTTCTCGCTTGATTCACGCACAATATCTTTAAACAGCACGAACGTTGGAAATCTCGATAACAAAAAAAGAAAGAAAAGGCACCTACCAAGAATTCTGTCAACAAGGTCATAAAACGCTGCTTCATCTCTTTCCTTCATTTCAGTCCATTTTTTATGTCCAAAATAAAGCGCAAACACTCCTGCTGCGGCTGCAAGCAATTTTTTAAAAAAGCAAACCATCTATTCATAACAAGCTCATATAATGCAAAAAACGATAACTAAGCAAACCAGATATTGCGATGGGAAGTACTTACCTCCCAAGATGATTAGACATGGTACTATTGCGTACGTGTAGAAAAAGTGGACAGTGTCTCGAATGGCACCTAAATAACCAATTGCATAACGATGGGATTTGTAAATCATGAAGTAGGGTCAAGGTAAACACTAACCTGATATGGTGTGAATAGTGGTTGCTACAGAATCTTGCCGAGCAGTACCAACATAGGCGATAGCCAATAGCACAAAAAATACGGTTAGAGTCATCATCAGTATTGTTGAAATATCTCTAGAATGCATTAGCTCCAACAAAACAGTCTTGACATTGATTTCGCAGAAGTTCTAATAACAATTACAAATGGATGGGTTTGGTTCGCAATTTTAGTTTCAGTTCACTAGGTTGTCTACTTAGTGAATTAGCTTGGTTCGAAAATAATCGCCAGATTTGAACAATAAACTTGAAATTTTGTGACTCTACTCACAAAGAACTCTAGTGATCTCAAAACGAAATATTTGGACTCCACACATTTCTAACGAAAAAGAAACAAATTTGCTGAGTAGACGGCTCAAAACATGAAAGTTCTAGAAGATAATAATCCTTCATAGATAATTTTACAAGTGGCTGAATTGTGGAAGGTTTTCTCAGCTAGCAGTGTTTGAAAAAAATTGTAGCTGATTAGCAAGAACGTCAATGAGTAGACTGTGTGGAAAACTCGTTTGCTCAGCTCGTTCAACCTCTGCATCGTTATTGATAATGAGTTTGCTGCCAAATGTCCAATTCATATGGAACCTATTAAGAAAATTTCCTCCTATATTCAAAGGTTTCTAAATGATGAAAAACTGTAAAAATGAGGATGCTGACTTGCACTGAAACCCTGTAGAGGGGTTGTATCGATTATCCGCTTCAGGCGGTACTCATCAACAAATGGTAAGAACCCATTTCGTTAACATCATGAGAAATCATACTTCGGACCCGAAACTGTTTGCACCAATACCTCATTGTGCATTCAGAAACCTTCTTTGACCCTATGTTTAGACAATATTTCGAGTATCCACAGTAACTTTAATTCTATGTTCGAGTTCATAAAGAAAACAACGCGATTTTCATGACAGCACCATTTCAACCGGTCTAAAAGAATTCCAAAAGGATCTCCAAAATCCCAAACAAAGTTCCGAAACTATGTTACAGCAAAAATATTAGGTCAAATCAATAGGTAAGAAAGGAGCTTTACAATGGAATACAACAAAACTATGCAACTAATATTTACAGCAAAATTTACAAATTTCACTGTGAATACAGCAGTTATTCATGAACCACCCTGTACTTTGGCCGTTTCGCCCAGATCTCAAAAGGAACCAGATAATGTCTCTTCAGAAAGACTACAGCTGAAAAAACACGTGTCTAAAACAAGACAGTTATGATAAAAGATGGGTTGCCTAGGATGAAGCGTAACCGGTCTAAAAGAAAATCAGAATAACTGAGGAAATGACCAGCAGCGGTTACATACGTTGAAATACTACTACTTCAACGCAGAGTACCCATACAGTAGAAAACCAGTAGATCAACACTTCTGCGATAGATAAATATGAAGGATATCGAAAAATATTTGGGAAGTGCATCCGCGTCCAACGGCAAGTTCAATATGGAATCAGTAGTGACAGAATAATGGTTACAATCAGGAAAGCAATGAAAATGTTCACCCATAAGTCATAATTCGACCTCTTTCACTGCCACGTCCATATGTCTTCAAATAATGCTTTATTATTTATTTTATCTCATACGATGTCTCTTCAGATCTACTGTGTGGACCTTAGCACTTCTTGCATTCGATTTGTTTGTTTGCATCAATCTCACGAAAGTCTTCGTATTTTCGCCGTGAGGTTCGGCTCCTGCTTGACGACTACAGTCTTTTTTACAAATGTCGTTGAATGCCAGTAGAGTCGATTCTTCCTAGAGTCTTTAGATAGCCAACCTACACCGTTCCCACTTGGATTGTAGAGTGAACTTGTCGCAGACAAGTCCGCTACAAATTTCCCGATCCTTGAGAGATGAGAGGCTTGGAGAAATTGGTTATGGTAGAACCAGCACAATGTTCGTGATGAACAGCATTACTTCCATTGCGCTAACCACCTTTATTGCCTCCAACGTCAAAAAAAAATCTTTCGCTTCAGATAAGGTTAGAAAACAGCTATCCCGACATATCAGTCCTCTTTTCCTACGTTGGCTATTTCGTCAAGGTACTAACCCTACAGGAATTGGTCTAGGTAGGAACCCTGAGGGATACACCATTGCATTCGACTTCACTAAGTATCGTTGGAGGTGACTTGATGCATATCTGGCCTTTATAATGACTCGCAGTGGTCTACCGATATATCGAGCCAGTGCTGCTATCCTCCCAGACAAGTCTGGTAGCAATCTGCCGACCCCGAAAGGATGGAAGGCTTGGTGGGCCATGGGCACGGAGATCGATTCCACGTGCGTGTCGCATTGGCACCTCTAACCACTACGCCACACACGCTCCTAGGTAGGATTACAGCTGGATATCTGAAATAGCTACTGCCAATCAGTCTAAAAAGACATTACCATTGTCGTAAAGAGGGTTTCGGTAATATTAACCTCTCAAGCGAAAACCCATTTACAGTCACTATCTAGAATGTCATGTGAAAACCGGAAAAGCTAGCGTCACGAAAACGATGTTCATAAGGAACAGATTTGTTACGGATGCTAACAAGATGTCAAGCAAGCAGCAGGAAAATCACCAACACAATGATCGCAGCTCCTCACGATGATCCTAGACGAAACACGTAATGTTATTTGAGTGTCAAGATCGATAAGAATCCAATAGGATGCTTTTGCATGCGACTAAAACAACTGGAGACTGAGCTGGTATCCGCTCGCGTTACTTAACGATCATAGAGAGTACAAGTGATACAGGTGAATCGCAATCGTAAACTACCGAATCGTAATATCCATAGGAGTTCGATATCAAAAATATTTGGCGTGGTAACAGCTATGGTAAATATGGGAAAGGATTGATCATGTCTGACGACGAAATCTAAACCATAAAACGAGAAAATGATTATGAGAGCATAACGTGCAATGTTTCATAGCAAGCAACATGTAGAAAATATCTTGCGCTTTTTAAGACAACAAAAACTACCCAAGTACAAACTCTGAACGTGTTGTCAGATATCTGTAGGCTCTAATAGTTCCTATTCTTATTTAAAAAAAGCCGTATTCTAACCGAACTAAAGTTTCGCAAAAGTACAATTCTAAAACGGCAATTATTTCGAATCAATAAAATCAAGAAGTAAGACGGTGTGGAATTTAGCAAATAAATGAAGAAACACGAATGTTCGACTTCTCCGTTGGAGAAACTGGTGTTCAAGCCATGTAGTTCAAAATCAAGCTCATCATATGGCGATCTCATATCTTTCAAAGAAAACGATGGGTAAGAACTTTAGTGGCTGAAAGCAATCCAAACATCCCAGGAAATACGAACCCATGATGTAACCCTAACAGGAAACATTGACGAATTTTTTGGTAACCTTTGTAGATACTAAATACAACCGTTACAATCTGTCGATAAATAATACTTTAAAAACCTTACTGCAGAAGAATAAGCTGAAAACTCACCTTCCGATACTGTGTTGCTGCACTCGAATTCTTCCGGTTCGAGGATCTCGATCAACACGAGTTGTAGTTGACCCGTGACGAAGCTCATACTGGGACCCTGGCACCTTTCCTGCTTTAAACTGGAAAGAAAATGTTTACTCACTTAAACAAAATGGCGTGATTGATAAATCTGACGCACATCGTATCCAAGAAGGTTATCCCAAGCTTTGCGCAACGGAGACCGTCTCTCAGGACCTGCAGTTCTAGTGGTATATATATAGCGACTCGACTCTTGACCATCGTCATCATCATCATCGTTACCAATCGTGTTTCCCAAATCAAGTAAACCACGAGAACCTAGATCAAGTCTTTCTCATCACTTTGATATCCTAGAAAACAATGCAGCGATAAACTGCAGAAGGTATACTAGGTGGACAACAATAAGTATAGCAATAAAAACTTTCAGTAAACGCGCTGAAAAAGCTGCTAAATATTATCAAAAGACTTTCGACGTACCAACTGAACTGGTCCCGAATGCAGTCCTATTGCTTTTGTTAAAGAGCCCACTGCGATCGGAGTCTTGGGACAAAGTGTAAGACGTCGTTGTTGTTACGCGTGTCGAAGGGCGTGGTGGAGTCCTAAAGAATTTGGTAACATAAATTGTACAGGAAGGAGCTTCAGCACTAATAAGAATATGATGAATGAGCAAGCAGGTTGAGATACGTTGTAAATACATATTATGTCAAACTCATATCTGATTTTCATCGACTTTAACCGCCGGTCCTAACACTGTAAAAAAGAGCCAGGAGAAATCGGCGATAATAATGTTCCCTACAAATTACTACAAATTCTTACTTGGGAAGAACAGTTTTTCGAGGAGGAGTAGATCCAGGTTGATCACCGCCATATCCGTGAACAATTTGAGGTGTCGAACGTGGTACAGATGACGAAGTTGTTGTATGGAAGCGTCTACAACTACGTCTAGTCAAACGTTTTAATTAACACAAAATGCAGCTCAAAACAGCTAAAGAATCTAATAAATGAGGCATATTGCTAGGAATTTACCTTTCACTCGACCTAACAGTCTGTCTGGACGGAACGGATGGCGCAAGCGAAGCAACTTCATCAGCTGATTTAGGAGTTGAAGTAAGTGGCTTATCAAAGGTTGAATTAACGACTGGTTCTTCGTCTGAACCCTCTAAATTAAAAAAAAAGTAGACATAAAGACTTTTCCAAATAACTGAACAAGCCGACCTTCACTTTCAGATCTTGCAGTCTTTCGACGAGTACTCTGAGTGGCAGTACGTAGTGTGAGTGAACCTCGTGATGGTGATTTTGATGGCGACGAAGAATGCTTTAAAGGTGGAGATGTCTAGCAAGGATTTATAAAGTTATCTACAACTAAATCAGAGTTTGAGCAACTCAAACTGTACCTGTGGACGTCGACGAGGAAGCAATTTAATCGTGATGAACATCATAAATCTATTAGAAGCAGAATAAAGGATAAAAGATAGAGGTCTGGGCATTGATCTATCCCTGAGGGTTGCGCTATGTATTCGATTTCATTAAGCACCATTGGAGGTTACTGAATGCATAATTGGCTTTTACAATGACTCGCGGTGGCCTACCAATATATTGAGCCAGTGCTGCTCCCCTCCCAGAGAAGTCGGGTGCCAATTTGCCGACCCCGCAGGGATGGAAGGATTGGTGAGCCCGGAGCAAAGGATCGATCCCATGTGTATGACAGAGGCTTCCGACCACTGCGCTACACACACCCCAATTGAATAAGAACCACAAAAACAAACAAAAAAAGGAATGAGAGTTCGAACAGCTTAGTTTATGAAGCAATTAGTACCCAATCAGATTTGAAGAAAAAAAACAAAGGGCAAATATCTAAGTTACCTTCTCCTTCTGAGGGTGAGCGGAATCACCTTTTGATGATCCCTCCTTTATTAGTTTGAAAAGTTTCTTCTCATAAAGTGAACGTGTTGTTCCAAGAATGGGTCCCACACTAACATTGTATTTAACGAGTTCATCACGTAGTTCAGAATCCGAAAGCGAAGCGATGTCTTTCATCTGAGACAAAATAAGTAAGTAGGTAAAGAAAAATTAAGCGAAGAGAAAGAGGGGAAGAGAAAGAAACCAGAAAAGATCGAAACATTTAAGAACATTACCAAGAGAGGAGGAAGTGAAACAAAGACTATCTGAGTTTGCAGTTAGCCTTCGGTCCTTCAGATTAAAGCTTACAATAAGTAGATCTTTTCAAAGCTTGTCTTCCAAACTCCTTAATAAGGCTGATCCAAAATATTGGAAGTTGATGACGAGGAACAACAAACAGAACAGTATATCATGCTCTTTTCAAGAAGTAGTACTCATCGTGGCATAGTACAGGTGACAAATTCTCAGCAAACTCAGCCTAGCAAAAAGAACCTTAACCTTAGACATTAACCATAAGAACCTTAAAAATCATTAATACTATGAAATCTGTAAAGTTATAACACCCATCAAGGGGGAGGGAAAGTAAGCCGCAAAGTAATGAATAAAAAGAAGAAAACAATAGAAAAAATTACACTAAGTGAATACGGAGGAAAAAGTGGAATTTCCCCGTTCTGGTTCTTATAGCGACTTGTTCAAATTATCGATTAGAAGTAGTTCTCGTATACGGATATCCGTAAAGAATATACTACATAATACAAGAGCAAAGCCACAATGGTCAAACCATCCGGTGGCACCCATTTGCTACAGTATAAACCTTCAACAACAAAATGTCGGATTGACTTCATATGGCATATCAAAGTCAGCATTAGTAACAAAAAGGGTAAAGGTTTCGGCGTTGATCAACGCTATGCATTCGACTTCATTAAGCATCGTTTGGAGGTGATTGAGCGCATATAGGGTGAACACAATGACTCGCGGTGGCCTTCCGATGTATCGGGCCGGTGCTGCTATCCCACAAACAAGTTTGGTACCAATCTGCCCCGACCCGGAAGGGATGGAAAGCTTGGCGTGCAGGAGGCGCGGAGATCGATCCCATGTGTATTGCAGAGCGCCTCTAACCACCACACTACATGCGTCCTCTACATCGGCATTAGAAATGCATAGTAATTTAGTTAGCGAATTAAAGGTAAGGCTTCCCACAAATCATTCAGTTGGAAAAAAAGAAGAAAACCACAATACCACCTACAACGAAAGCACTTTCGAAGACGCGGCTCGACGCCGATCGGCTTTACCGCGTGCAAATGTATTGTAGTTTGGCGTGTCGTAGGAATAAAATAATGTTGCTCTTGTAGAATGTACCACGTGCAGTGTTATTACATTTTTCGTTTTGAAAACTAAATTTTTTGTCAACCCAGCGGTTTAATTTCGTGATCTCGGTCTCCTAGATTTTGAACTTTTTGAGATGGATTAACTCTAAGTACAACTGGCATGTTGTACCAGTTATGGTCTTATTTTTTGTTCCTTTCGGTTTGTGAAACTCAAATTTTTGTAGAATGCTAATATTTAAGGCCGTAAACATCCTGCAAAAAGTTTTGAGCTTCTTCGTACTTGGGAAACTGGCCTTAACAAACAATCTCCCTGAGATGATATAAAAGCTACTTGTTCTGAAGAAACTTCTACTTTGTAATCGCTATGAAATAGCATGAACCAAGGAGCAGACTCTTTTGTGTCATCGTTTTGAGGAAGATATCGCCTTCATCAGGAAGAGTTAATTACTCACAAGGAGAACTTAAGGTACTTGCTTCTCTTGCGTGCTCTGTTACACCTGTCAACAGGTAACAGTAGCTGTAAGTTCGATCTAACGGAGGTGTATTTCGTTGGTATTAAACGATTCGGTTTGCTTTATGTGAAAGTACAACTTATGGAAATGCGATTTCCGTCGAGGTACTACTACGCGGGGAATTTTTCCGATTTCTTAGCTGGCTATCAAATGGGGCAGTGTCTGTTCTACTGTAATCGAAGCATCACTCAGCTAATCTCAGGAGTCATTGGTGTAGAAAATTCGCGGGAATTCTGTATCCTTATTTTTCTGGTCTGAGACCATGAAAATTGGTAGTACTTTCCACAGCCAGAATCTGTTACTGGTGAGGTATTGCCAGTAGCATTCTTCACTGTGAGCTTTTCCTGCGGCAAGGTTAAATACTAGAACAGTTTGTTTTGGAAAACTGACCCCCTTTGGGTGGCTTCCTATTTAATTGTTGTCATATAATTTCGTGAATCTTTTCCGTTGTTTGTCTCTAGCTCTGTTTATTCGTAAAAACAAAGGCAATATACTTTAAAGGTGAAATGCAGGAAGACTGGCACCTTGTAACAAAAGAGTGTTCTTTGTTGTCAAATTGCTACGAATATAGGAATATTCTTCTCCGGCAGAGCTTATCTAAGCTGAAACAGATTTCGGCAAATCTGCTTGAGAATAAACTTATGCCAGGAATCGTTGTTGACCTAGAAGAAAGCTTCTCGGAAGAGGAAAAACCTTTATCCAATCGGCAAGAATGATGAACGCCTATGGTGGTGTTTTATGCACGCTGTGCTCAGACCTCATTTCATGAAAAGTGTCATCAAAACTCGGTGGCAAGCAGTTGACACCATCTCAAGAAGGAGACCAGGAATAATGAGCTTCCAGCTAACACTGTGATGTTCTGGACGTTGGAGGAAAGAGCGGAGTTCACACTGCAATCCTCATGTGACGAACTAAATCGAGATCTTACTGATGTGTTAGGGCATGAAGCAATAGTTAAGCGAATTCCATTGTTCTCTTGATATTCCTTGGGCATGTGGACGTATGTTCCTTCGGAATCATTTTCATGAAAAATGAAAGAGGATTAGTGTTAGGCGTCAAGAATGAAGCTTGATGAAACGGTGCAAGAGTAGCGCAGTAATAGTGAAACCGTTTACTACGCAAACCAACATGGTTTCAGCCCGCATCAGATCCTTCGCACCTCCCATCTATCCGGAGTCAAGGAATTTGCATCAGACTATGTCAGGAAGCTCCCTCAGATCGGCAAAACTTAAGAACTCGATCATCATTCAATGACATTGATAAGGAAGATCTGAGATACTCGAGCGCCAGCCAAATCCGCACGAAAATCCGAAGATCTTCGTGGATGCGAGAAGAATTGAATGAAGGAAGTGGTGAGTACCTCACAACATATGATTTTATGTCATCATATGGAATCATATTGAATAAATATTGTCTGCTGGTCTTGTTCGACACATCACTACTATGTCTTCCCGTTGTTATTAGATCTAAAATGGAATGAAAATCTTTATTAATGAGCTCACACATCGATGTTAAAACGCTGTACTTATATTGTAACTCAACGGTACTGTGTTCATCTGTGAAGATGAGTTGTTTCACAAATCTTGCTTCTTAGTGAAGGATTTCGCAGGGTTTTCGTCACTTTTTATCGGCTTTGCCGATGGAAGTGAAGAATTTGGACGAGTTTCACCGTCGAACGTCATCGTTGACAATGTCTGCGGCATACTCATATGTCCAGACCATCCGATCATCATCAGAACAATCATGATTTTCTGAAGCATTTCCAATTTTTGGGTTACAGGAGCAAAGTTTTAAACATTTACTTACCAGAGAGCTGTACTTTTTCGTTAAATAAGAACAAATTAAGAACAGCCACCGAAGACGATCAACTGTTTATCTCACTAACGATGGAGTGCTATATTTTGCTGCCGAGGCTCTAATCAAACGCGAGTTCTTTTTTCCGCCTCGGTATTGCTTAACTCTTATCATTTTATCGTTTTGCAGATTGACATCTTGATGGATATTTTTTTGATCTTATAGAGACTACGAATATTTTTGGTAAGAATATAAGTTTCGCTCTCCTGTTCTAAAGTCACTTATAAAAACGGCAACTTCACGGATTACTTTCGTTGCAAATTATCAGTTAAACTAACCATGAGCAGGAAATAGACGTAGATTGTCACGTAGGATGAATTATCACCAATCAGAAGATTCGATGACTGAAATCGAGAGATTCACAATCGACGATCTTATATTCATGGAATATATTCAGGTGTAGCAGTTTTTCAGAGTTAAAATATTTTTAAAAAAGCTGGATTGGTCTATAATAAAGAACTATGTAGTAAGGGGACTGGCGAAAAAGAAAGAAATAATCAGCCAGTTCGTTCGCTTTAGCAAGAGGTTTGATTAAACACTCGAAGCTTTGTGCCTTAGGCTAACCGAGCCACCCGCCTTTTCGCGTTGCTTGTTGGTCCTGTACTTGCCTGGGTAGGTAAAAACACTGAATTTTAGCCTCACCTTCAAATCACTGATAGGCCAACAACGAAAGCCAAAAGCATTCCGTTTTCATCACCTTTTCAGGAATGTGCTATGTATTCGAATTCATTAAGCACATTAAGTCAATGTTTCCATCCTTCCAGGCAATTCTTCCACCAATTTTCCGATCCTAGAGGCAGAATGTACGAGGTGAGCCCTGAGCGCTGGATCGAACGACCAAACTGATTCACTATGTATAGCAGAACGCCTTTAATCCATGCGCTACGTCCTTTCTAGGTAAAATACGCTTTCAGTCACTTACACGCTGTCTAAGGGAGTGCAATGCATGGAATATATGGAATGAATGACGTTTCCGTAAGGAATTCATCAATTTAAACGCTTTGTCCTTTATCATTTTTCTTCGGAAAAGGTTGCCATGGTATTATATTGTTGTTGATGAAGGTAAGTGTAAATGCTTTTTTTCTTAAAGTCATAAGCCTGTAATGAACATCCTTACTCCTAGGTCCTTACTCATTTACTCCATAACTTTACTCAAAGAATTACTCACTTTGAGAAGATCGCGAATCATCGCATAAACTTTCCCATGGATATGAAGATTTCCACCATCGTTGTATGACTGCATTGCAAAATTGGACAGAACAGATAAAATGAAGAATAGCGAAGGGACGAGTTAAGAAATAAGTAAACATGTTTACTGTGCCGAAAGGAAAAACAAAATTGCTAAAATTCACAGGAAGATAAGGTAGTGTTTCGCCGAACTAAACACATACGGTGGTCACACTTTTGGAAGACAAAATTGACTTAAACATCTTTTAATAGTTTCCAGGATCGACTTTCTATTAACCTCGGCATTGGAATATGAATGCGTCGTTTTCTTGTTCAGCAGCCGCGAGGTTTTTAAACGGCATACATTTACTTCCATAGAAAAGCACATTACAATACAACGCTAGCTGACGTTTCGGCAGTATCGCCTTCTTTAGAGCCGCTTTTTCGTGACTTCCAATGAGGAAGTTTTGAACAGCTTATTATAGTCGCATATGGTTGACGACTCTTTTTCTATGGCAGTAAATGTATGCTGTTTAAAAACCTCGCGATTGCTGAACAAGAAAACGACGTAAACATCTTTTCTTCACTGGTTCCATAAGTTGGAACGGATAGGGAGCTCAGCAATACTCATAAATTATTTTACTCAACAAATCCAAAGAGGATAATGCTTCTCAAAGAGAATAAGAGATTTGTCTACGCCTTCTTTACAGACTATTCCTGGGCGATATACGGTATATCAGATGTTGAACTAGTCGGATGACGATGTACTTCAAATCTGTACTGATGTTCACCAGCAGGAAGAGTAATTTTGAGCCGAAACGCATTTCTGAAGAAATTAGTTGTTGAAGAAATTAAGTGGAATTAACCTATAATAGAAGATTGGTTACCGTTCACGTTGCATCGGTAATGACATTTTCCATCCGAAAAATGATCCAGTCAAAAAGACCTAAAGAAAGTCTCATTAGATGTGTGAACAATTCAATGATGAGCACACAGATTTTTTTTTGTGCATAGGATACTCGACGCACGCTGTTCGTTTTATATTAATTGCAAAATTTTAAAAATCTTTAAGTTTCTTCTTGTCATTTCAACGCAGCCATCAAACTCTATAGGCGTACGCTTTGAGACGAATATTGTAATGACGTTATTTAATTTATTATTTAGTACTATTATTTTTATTGCATTAGTACGGTATATATTATGTTATTATTTACATCTAACTATAACCTGCGGAGTATTGTTATTGATGTCATATTATATTGCTACATACATTATGCTAATGCGCATTGCTCACATTACTGCTGCAGTTTATTTGGTTTGCTAAAGTCGTCCCAATATCTCGTATAACTAGCCTACATGGCAACACATTGAACTCCTGTTTGGCTGAATGCAGCCTGTTTGGCTCGATTTTCGTCCAACGATAATTCATCCCTTCAGCAAACATAAAATACATAAGGCTCTCGGCGTTGATCACTCTCTGGGGGATGCGGCATACATTCGAATTCATTAACATCGTTAGAGGTGATTAAATGCATATCTGGCCTTTACAATGACTCGTGGTGGTCTACCGATATATTGGATCACCACTGTTATGATCCTATAGAAATCTGCTACCAATTTGCCGACCTCGGAGGGATGGAGGAATGGTGAGCCTTGGACACAGGGATCCATCCTATGTGGATTGCAGAGTGCCTCTGACCACTACTGCGCTACACTCGCCCTTCAGCAAACATAATGAAATTTTGTTCTAAAACTAAAACATAGCTTTATGTTTCCGTTATTATGCGAAGATCAATTAGGAGGGCTAAATGTAGGCAGAGACGTGGAGGACGACATATTTCTTTGAGACTTAGCAAAAAGGTAAACTTTTTCATTTATCTCCAGTTTTCATAGAACATAAAGCTATCTTTTGTTGTTTAACCTGTGTAGGATTTACTTATTCTTTTCTTCAATTATGTTTTATTCGCACATGTTTATGGTTTTTTGCACGGCAAGCAGAAAAAACACATCCAACATTACTCTACTGAAGAATAGAGAAGACAAAGTAATACATATTGCAAAGGACTTTATTTTAGGAGGGTTTTTAAACATTAAAAGCCTAGAAGTGAAAATACCTTATGTGGTGTTGGATCTGGATAAGTGAAAAGAACATGATGATAGCCGCGAATCTCCATCGATTGCCTTATACTAAACACACTCAGCGATTTGGCTGTACGACGTCCTGAAATAGTTCAGTGAACATAATTGTACATAATAATATGACATAATATATATCCATAATATAATAAAGATATAATTATTTATATATTCCTATGAACTGATGAGCTGATGCAAGGTTGGTATAAGTTGTCGTTGTCTTTTGCTGTTGTTGTTGTTGTTGTTGTTGGTTGGTCGATGGCTGACGTTTCGGCGACTTTGCCTTCCTCAGAGCCATGCTATTACGAGTGGAACTCTCCCAGCCATCGACCAGCAACAAAAACAACAACGACAGCTTATACCACCTTGGCATTAGCTCAACAAGATCAGTTCATAAGAACATATGAATAAATATGCCAATTTTTATGTCGAGGTTTATAGAAAGTCTGCCTTAGAGTTATAATAAAGATAATTACAACGGTTCTGAGATATGAGTAAGACTTGGAACTTCAATTAGGCTTCGAATCCGCCATTGTCCTTTTTCCAAGGACTCACATGCTATCCATTACACCAACAGAGAGCTTTGCTTTGCGCTTCCTTTGCCTCTTTTTTTTTATCTCAACGGTGCTATTGACAGTCGCCCGTCAGTGGGGATGATCTGGGGAGCACAAATCGGCATGAGTAGATGTCACTGAGTAGTAGATGCCGTTTTAGTTTTTATTTGCTACCTTATCCTTTTTTCTAACCTCTAGGCATTCTTGTGGTTGTATTTCATATCATACTCTGCCGAGAAAAAATAGGCAGCAAATGAAAGTTAAAGCATAATAAAGGCACTTCTTTACACGACCCGTTTTCCACATCTGCTGTGCGTAGCATTTCTTGCATTCCGTTCATTTCCTCCCACCCATCATTTACAAGAGCGTTCCAAGTTTTTAAGTGTAGGTTCTGCCGCTGCTTGAGAAATTTCCTCTCGTCATAAATGTCGTTGAATGCTGGTCGAAAAGATTCTCCTTGGAGTCTTTAGATAGCCAGGGAAGAGCGTTCCCACTGGGATTGCAGAATGTAAACTTCTCCGTACGCAGTTCTGGTAGCAGTTCCCCGACTCCGAAGGGATGAGATGCTTGGTGAGCTCCGGACGATATCGAAAGGGATATTATTGTTCATTAAACACTGGTTAGTTCCGTTTCACTTCTCCGTTCACTTTTCGTAGTAAGATTTTCATATCTTTTTTGGTTAAAAGGTAAGCCACTAGTGTTCCGCTTACGCATAGTTTTAGGTCCTTGCTGCGTTTCTGAGTGTAAATGTCAAACTTCTCAGCTTGGTTTACCCTTCTAGGCGATTCTTTCCTTGCTAAAGACCACATTGCGACACCTAGGAACTCTTTTCATCACCACATGCCAGGAAGCCAATGAATAGGGACTATGGAAAATAGAGGTCCGATAACAACAAGAGTGCAATGAGAACTTTTTAAAATACTCTGCAAGACATCGCATATAAAACAGTACATGGTTCGTTTACATCATGCCAAGAAATTTAGGTGATATGGCTAGGACTAGCTACCGAGTGAAACTTTAATGCTAAATTTACACTAAAACTCAATTGTGCACTCCCGCATTACCTAATGGGTAAAAAATATTTTTCATAAAGTGATAAGAACAATTTCTCGGAAAAGGTATCACAACTTATTGACAAGGTGATAAACTTTACCATCTTCAGAATGGGAAGCGTTATCGTCTACAGACAACTGTGAACGATGAGAATGTAACGGTTCCTGAACAAGAACTATTTCCGTTTTCATTGAATGAGTGCCTGACTAACCTTCATGAAACATTGCTTAGGTCAGTGGTCATCAAAGCGAGCGAATATGTAAGAAAGATATGAGTAAAATTTCTAGCCCTAGTTAAGTTTCGAACTCGCTATTGCCTTTTGGGCGTCCTCACGTATTATCCACTGTACCATCGCACCCCTAACATTGTACTTCTCCCAGACAGTTTGGCTCATAACTTCGCATCATTGTGTTTCTATTTTAAATAATACATGGCCATGAAAAAAACTAGAGGGTAAGTAAGGGTTAAACAATATGTAAGAAAGACTTTCATAAAGTCAGAGCCGATTTGAGCAAAAACCAATAAAGATCATTCTATGTTTTTCATCAATAAGCAGACACGAGACATTGATGAAAAACATTGAATTATCAATTAATGCCGAGGTTAACAGAAAGTCGGTCTTGGGAAAGATCATTCTATTGTGGCCGCTTTCATTTTCTTTTCATGTTTCACATGAATTTGTACTCTGCGCTCTTTTCGCCCACATTACTAACCAAAAGAAGTTCAGAGGATCAAAACAAACCTCGCAGTTAGATAAACTAAGTTCACGTGGCACCTCAGTATCCTCAACATCGCATCGAGCTTGGACTTCTGAATCCAGAAAATTTGGGACACGACGAAGATTATCATTTTGTTCAGGCCGCATATCACCTTTGTCCAATTTGTTTTGACTCTCCTCTGACGAAGAGAGCAACTTTTCCATTTCGGTAGTTTTTGTAATGCACTCAAAATCTCCTGGTCCCTTCTAAAATATATTTATACATTTCATATAAAGATGCCTGCAGAATCATATCTATTTTAAAAGAGCCTAAGTAGCAAATTTTGCGGCATATTATACTCGTCGAATGAGACTTGCTGATTAAGACGCTCGTCACCGGCGACATGTTATTGAAACGACATAAATTTGAGATCGCCTCGAATTCAAATGGACTTAATAGAAACGTGCTGACTTCCGTACGTCCTTCCTGAGCGTTGAAAATGTTCTTCTGTGCTTGATTTTCTTTTTTTGCTATTATCCTATTGAATACATTTAAAGCTTGGTCGTATATTGATTCGGTACAATCATCATCAGACGACGTCATCGTTGGCATATCAGGCGACATGCCAACGGCCTGCAAATTTGTGATCTAGGATTACTGAACTCGAAAGACGAAAAAAAGGGATATCGGATAAAGATTTAGTAGAAAGTTTTAAAAATTCAATTGGACAGGCGAAGAATTTCACAAACATCAAGGTTTTCCCATTCGTCTAGTGATTTGTCGGGATCTGAGACGTCGTCGATCGAGAACTCAGTGCGAACTTCATCTAATTTAGCAATGTACTGCAAATAAACCTAAAATATTAAAGGAAGTTGTGCCCAAAATAAACGATAGTAAGAAAAAATTAAGTGTGAAGAATTCTATACCTGAGCTTGTTCGTATTGATAGTGACCAAATTCATCACCCGAAAAATCATCTGCGTACGGTAATCCATAGCGCTTATCGTAAATCGTGTTACAATTCGGGGGTAAATGAAACTGTAAAACGAACAATGGTAAATAAGTCGACCCAACCTTAACAGAGCTGAGAGAGTACTGGACGAAAGAGAGCCGTATGAGCCAGCGCGGCTTCAGAATTTTCGTTGAAAATGGGTTCAGTACGGTAGAACACTTCCATACAATGAAGCAACTCATTGAAGGATCGTGAAAGTACAAGAGACCACTCTGTCTTATTTTCATCAACTCAGTGCACTTATTCAACAAACAGTCAGCATGGGGACATATGGTAAGCCATACGTATGCATATTTATATATATATACATATATACATATATACACATATTTGTACACAACCTTTTTTTTTCTTCGTTTTGGTTAACTTACTTCGTCAAGTTGGTCGTAGCAGAGAAATTCAACACTTGGAGTATCGCAGTAATCTCTGTTGACATCTCTCGTCGCACTAGTCTGAATATGAACACCATTTACTAGAAAATGGCGTGGTGAAGTGTCATAATGAATAGCTTTGGAGTAGTCCCGTGTTTTGTATGCGGGAGATTTACAAACATACGTATATATATATATATTTATTTATTTATTGAAGTGTGGGCGCGTGTAGGGCAGTGGGCGGACGCGCCCGCATGGGATCGATCCACGCGTCCCAGGATCACCAAGCCATCCCCTCCGGGTCGGCGAATTGGTACTAGATGTGTCTGAGAGGATAGCAGCACTGATTCGATATATGGTAGGCCACCGCGAGTATAGATATTGGCTAGATATGGATTCAACCACCTCCTACGATGCTTAATGAAGTCTGATGTATGGAACATCACTCAGGGATTGGTCAACACCGAGAGCTTTATACCTTTATTTTTTACATATTAGATTGTATAGGAAACACTCTCTGTGAAATGTTCTCTATCTTTCATCTTTTATATAAATATGTACTTTTTTAGCACTATTTACTGCTTTCGTGTAATCCATTGTGTGTCAAATTACTTGACATTTCACCACATGCATCCGTGCCCATTTATAACCACTAGACAGGTTAGTGTCACTTGATATCTCGACCTTCCCACCTTCTTCGACCTATTTGAACATAAGTAGGGTCAACCCTTTCGCTTGGATACTCGTCGCACCGTCTGCATCACTTTCCTCCTTGTTTCATGCAGTAGTCTTCAATTATTGAGTTATCGATTCCCATGAACAGTACTTGCATTTGTGCATTCGACTTCATTAGGCATCGTTTGGAGGTGATTGAATGCATGTCTGGCCTTTACAGTGACTCGCGGTAGTCAACCGATGCATCGTGTCAGTGTTGTTATTCTCTCAGACAAGTCTGGTACAAATCTGCCGACCCGGAAGTATGGAAGGCTTGGTGGGGCCATGGGCGCGGGGATCGATTTCACGTGTGTGTAGCAGGGCGCCTCCGATCACTGCGCCACACGCCACACGGTTTAATCACCCATGAGAGCCCCTCGCAGAATCAACACGGTATGACGAAATTTTAATTATAGGTTGATTGGCCCGCATAGTGCACCGTTCAAGCGACATTAGTCCTTTTTCATTAAGAAGAATCATAAAGTAGCACCGATTCTAAAAAATGCTTTTAAATGGGAATATTGGTAAGAAAATTTAGAACAGATTTCTAGTGACTAACCAATAATTTTTGTGATGTGAGATAAGGAAGGATGTAAAAAGAGAAGAGAGAACCGCCGAAGCCAAGAAATTCATTCGTTCCAGGAAAATCGGTTTTGTTTCGAACGAGACAAAGACAGTTCAAAGGTTTATGTGGAAGTATAACGTCGAAAGCAACCAGAGCTGATGGAGGCCATAATGTATCACCAGATGGTGAAAAAAACATGAAATCGCATTTGATATGCACATTGGACTCAGCTGAGAAAGAACTGTTAGAACTGTGCTTAATGAGGCTGGTGGGGGGGGGCGGAATAAGCTTTATTTATTAATGGGCATACCGTCGACAAAAGGTTCTAGAATTTTACATTTTATTCAACAAAGTCACACCGATCAAGGAAACCCATGAGCGAATGTTGAATGTATCGGGCCTTAAGACAAAGAAACAAAGTTGCTCATCCAAAAACCGTTGAAGAACGATGCAGGTTCAGTGAACAGAAATGACACGGACAGTTGTGATGTACAATAAATGGAATAGAGCTTGCACTTGGATATTTAAATATCTTGTCTTCACGAAAATATTTTTGATAGTGGTAGAAGTTCTTGTTGACTAGTAATTTGGTCGTCAGGGAACATTGGTGCACACAAAAATCCGAGATAGCCATTCTACGAGACTGCAACGCTGCCATCACAGGCAATCGCTGATCAGAAGCATATTCGATGTTTTGCGACTAGCTTGCTAATAGGGCGCGGGGATCTCTGTTCTCACTTAATCTTAGCTAGGCTTTCGCATCGAAACTCCGACATCAGATTCGAATTGAACGAACCTGGGTTGAACGAGGACGGGATGTGTCTGCTTAGCAATTCGACACCTAAGAACAAATTCATCTACGATGATGTACACACATCATTGGCACGAAGGTGGAAAATTGAGCTATCGGAAAAAGATTCTACAACCATTTAACGTGAATACCACCTATCCTGAGTGTTATAGTGTGAAAATAATGTGAATAAACACCAAAAAAGTTTGGACCAAGCTTTCCAAGAGAGCACCCAGGTCATCATGGAAAGTCATTGCAACAAGAAATAAATGAAAGCAAGTCACACTCAATGACACTGAGAATCGTGCTCTATTGCACTAAAGACCTAGTAGGCAGACATGGAGCGAAAATGGAAAGAATAATGTAGAAATAAGAAGAAAGCAGTGCTAAATTCTAATATCAATAATTTAATGCTGGTGTTTACGATTCGAATAAGTATATCCCAAGGATGAGAATGTTGAGCCAGTTCTTCGATCATGTCTAGCGGAGTAAGAGAGATTTATCTCTGATAGATATACCAGCAAAACTTTATCACTATATAGGAACCATTGCTTAACTGGACACCTTCTAAATGTTATTTAAGTAATGTGCAGTACTCATTTGCTGAGTGATTGACAAGGACTTGCCTGCGTATTTTTTGAAAGCATTGGACCAACTTTACGAGTTTCGGGCGTCTGTTCGGTTGTGCCTGGTGAGCGCCCAGCCAGATTTCTACTCGATGAGATGTCTGCCGCACTGACGGGCTTCAACTGAGTCATAGCAGCTGCCTTAAAGAAATGTTACCAAGTGATCCTAACGTAACCAAATACAGGAATATGAGCTCGTATGGTTCTCATCCTGTGATGCCATGCCATTTACTCCATAGTTATATCGTTTGTTCACAGGAGACCACTTCAAGCTTGTAAAAATTACCAGAGGTAGCACTGAGCTTGTTGCTCTGGCACTATTGTTTAACGATCTTTATTTCTTAGTGGAATGCAGTAAAAGAGGGCTTTCGTAATGACTAACGTTCAGGTGAACATCGTCTGCAAAAATCCCGTTCTAAATCTCCTAACCTTTAGAAGAAAGGCGACAATCCGTATAAAAATAATGGTTACACGATATCTGCCGAATCGTAAGCTGCTAGGAACAAAATGCTTGCTAGCAATATTACTTTAGCTCATAGAGAACAGTTCGTAAGAACGTAGTGATTTATTGATCAATGTGAGGACTAACTGAAAGTTGCCCTTATGGGGTGATTACGAAATTGGTAAAGAAATATTTTGCTGCTGTTAGTTTTAGGAAACAGGTATTCATTGGGCTAACACTGCTCAGTTTCCTCATTTGACATTATCAGCAAAAAAGCGGCACTTTCATTCCTGAGATTACTTTCCATCAATATACTCCTCTTAGCAACCTTAGACGACTTTTGCAAGATGTGTGTACTCAACTCTAGCAACTCTTGGATCCTACGTATTATAGTGCACATTCCAGCATGAGACGAACACAGCAAAAGGATTTTTGTTGGGTTTAAGAGCATGATAAAATCGTCCATCTGCCTAACACGGTGGAAAAAAACATGATAGATTTTCGTCATTACTAAAAGAGAAGCAAAAAAATAATACTACAATGTTGCTCTTTTGTAATGACAGATAGCAGACTACCGGTTTCTGTGAGGATTCCGGTGGTGCATGCGTTCTTGATCCTGGTCGGAAGCTCTTAGTCAACATATCCTTCATTGACTTCGCGGTGTCCACTGTTGAACTCGTGTTCGCTTGAGTGCTGTCGGCTTGTGAAATTGACGACGAGTTTTGAGTGCAGCTCTCTTGTAAATGCATGCCTTTTCGACGTTTTCGTGTCTTCGACACTACCGGTTCGATAAACTGCAAAAGCAATTTAATCACAAATTTTTAAAACTTTCTGTCTTCTACAGATAACCCACAGTGCAATAAATGGAGGCAGGCCAAGAAATATATCTCACAACAATTTGACTCTCTGTTCCGTCTAATATGTTTCGTTCAGCACAAAATGAAAGCTATAGAGGTATCGTCTCTTTTTTCTGTACAATTTCACGCAGAGCAGGTGAGCAGAGAAAGGTGTGAAGCGAAATATTGTCACCCAGGCTTCTTTTTAGAGTTTTTGCTCCTTTCAAAAATTTTGCAAGCCGAAAGAATGTTGTCTAAAAAGCGTACAAATGACATGAAATAGGTAACGACAAGTGTCACGTTTTAAGATTATTGGGTTAAAGAAAAACTTTTTTGTAGTTGACATTTTTAATTTTAGCGCTTTTAGTCTGAACACTCACTGCTTGTGACATGGATGCACTGGGTACACCGATTGCTGAAGTAACTCCGCCAAAGAGTTGTGTGATGAAATCAATAAAGTAGAACACGCAAAATGTGATGATAACAATTGCCATTATTCTAAAACGAAGAGAAGACAGAGTCGATGCGAAAGTGAAAAGAGGCTAACAATATTGTCAAAGTTGGCAAGAACTGGGAAAGATACTGATGATGCCTATAAAAAAGTGTACTTGATATACGACAACCGAACAGAGGCGTAGCACCAAAACAAAAAAGCTGAATTCCTAGTCGATACATCAAAATCACTTACGTAACTGGATTAAACATGCTGGTCTCGGTGACATTATGCAAGTCACTGGGTGCAGTTGGATCGAGCCCAGTTGAACCAATGATTTTTTCAAGCTGACTCCTGACAAAGAGAGATAATTATATGGCGCGTGAAGTACTTAAAAAAGCGTAAGCCATTTGGCGTTGATTAGTCCGTTATGGATACGCCATGTATTCAACCTCATTTGACCTATACTTGCTAGAGAAAACTGAAGTGTAAAGTATGAAGTTTTTTCTTCCTTTAAAACTCAAGAAGCAATTTTTAGATACGAGTGGAAGGCTGAGCATGATTTGCATCGTGGAATCAACGACTACGTGTATATTACAGGATACCAGTGTGCCACCCACGCTTCTGGCATCATAACATGGTGCTCAATAAATTGCACGACGAATACGAGCACCCCAATTATTTTCATTTCATCGTAACATGGTTACTCTCGTAAGGATTTAAGGCCAAGTATAGTCGTTCATTCAAACTACAGCATCTGTGCTTAGACGCGGTCGCTGTTCTTGTCCGAAATCTCAGTTTAGAGAAAACTTGTGTCCGAGACTGCTAGGTTCCTGAAGAAAAAGAAAGCCCATCCGGAAGGCGGCGCAGCTTTCCGTGGATCTATAAGAGGTGAGAATTGCTTTTGTTGAAATCCTAATATCCTTGAGTGAGTTTATTTTGTTACTCGTTACTTGTTTGTTTTGTTTGAAATGGATAGTTGGTAAAACAATTGTGACCATAGCATATCATAATTCGAAATGAGATTATTAAGCCGCCGTCAACAGTGCGTATCATTCGTAAATCCTGTCCAACAGTGGAGTATTTATAGTAGATATTAATTTAATTCAAAGTCCAACTTAACTACTTACTGTTCTTTTTGTGCAGACTCATCGCATACAAACGACCACTTTAAGAAATTTCTAATTTCTTGTACAACAATATTGAAGTACTGGGATATAAAACCCGTAGTCGTTGCAGAATCGCCAGGTGGTGGAGACAAGGTGAGATTCTCCAGCACTCCTGCAGTATTCTGTAGTTAAACAGTGAACAGTCATGAAGTCGTTGAAGTACCATTTTTTCAATTCATTACGAGTTTGTTTCATTAATCAAATTAATATTAGAGAATTAACTATCTATTGGATACAATTCACTCTATATTCGTCAGCAAATCAACTAAAATGTCTCATCACAGCGGTTATGACATGGTGAACACTTTTTCATTGGATCCCGAATCGATGTGTTAGACCTGTTCATTGTCATACATTGACAGTTCTATGGCTTACAAAACCAACTTTCCTGTCATGCATGATACATGTTCTAAAATTCTGTTTTCAGCTTTTTTAAGTACAAATATGAAAGATAGGAGTATAAACGTTCGGCATGGATCAATCGCTTCTGTATGTACAGTGCATTCGATCCTATGCTCTGGCCTATAGAATAGAAGACCTGTGAAGCGTTACGGCTCATCAAGTCAGTGTATTTATTTTCTCCAGAGGGAAAAATTTAGTACCAAACGAGCGATTCGGGAACGATACGAAACTTGGCTAGCCAACAGGCGCGGGATCGAACCAACAACCGAACATGAGGATATTCGACCCTCTCAAAGAAATCGTCCACCAACTAACCGAACCGAAATTCCACTGTCGTCTTTTTGCCGAAAAGTCCTTCATGCGCTCTGTTTTGCAGCAGAGACGTGGGTTGATAGTTGACCAACGTCAATACTTCGTACCACTGACACAGGTCTTGAACGGTGTCTCCCGAAATATAACCGGTACACACAACAACCAGCCGGAATGCGAAGCTCTGATTTTCGAAATCTATCTTATCTTCGAGATCTAAGCGAACACACATCGATAGCGAAACATAGTTGGGCCGGTCGTATAATGAGAAGGACAGACAACAGGTGGACAGAAGAAAACTGTTAGTTTTAGAGTTGACTCCACAAGGATGTAGACGACCCCTAGGACGGCCGCCTACACGTTCGGCGGACGTGTTCTCAAGCAAAGTTAATCGGCTGTGCTCGCAGCTGCGATTGTTTTAAAGATCACGGTATGAGACTCGCACCCGTCACGATGCTCGAGGAAACCCGCCACTATGCGCGACGATTACGAAGCAAAGAATCGAATGGAGGATATGCTGTGGTTAGCATCACTCGTGAATACGAGCGGTCCAAATATTTAAGGAAGTAAGTAAATAACGTCTCTTATACAACAACAAATTACAAACTTTTCAATCGGTACGAAAAGGATTTTAAAAATTTGTAATTGGCATAGAGAGATGTTTAATATAAGTACTGAACATTTGTGAGCACGGATAGCACAGTGATGATGATTCCAATAATCACGAATGAGGCTCTAGTCCGTCATCACTCTCCTCACCTCATCTCCCTATTTCAACTCAGTAGTTAATCTGAATACGTGGAGAACTGGTTTTTCTAGTTAAAAATGGGTTGTTTAAAGCGAATGATCAAAAATCGGAAGCTCAGTTGAGCCTCCGACCTGCGATTTTCATTTCCGGAGTACCGGTGTTACCCACCACGTCACCGAAACCTTGCTTTGACTTCCTCTCATACAATTTTTTTTACCCTAACGGTGGTCATCATCCGTTAACGGGAATAACATTGGTGGCGCAAATCGGTATCGAACCCAATCAGTATTCAATGATGCTGAGATATTTGCAGAGCTCCGGACCGCAGGTGTCTGCGGTGGGGAACGAACGCGTTATTATCCTTTCCGGGGAGTAACGCGTTCACCACCACACCATGCGGGTCCTTCGTTTCGCCTGTCTCTTAGCTAGTTTTTAATCCGTTGACGGATGATTGCTGGTGGAGAAAGATTGATAGATAGGTCTTCAGATTACAACGGTGGTGGTTGAAACACTACGAATAGTGTTGTGTTGAGTGCTGATACCGTCGCAATACCTCTAAGCGGATCATCTACATATTACTTAGTTATTTGGACGGCTCGTCCCCACTAGTTGTGCGGGCCTCAGCATTATCTTCATTTTTCGGAGTTTTGCTGGCTTAACCATTGTGTTTCCCTGGAGTCCCGAAGTCAGCGTAGTCAAAGTCCGCACCAGGTCGTCACCACCACAGGCATTCGCCGTCCTTGTGGATAAGAGGGGAATTTGCCACCACGCAACTAGTTCGACACAAGGACGATGGTGGATTCTGGTATTAGTTTACACTTAGTTGGGCTTCCTGAAATCCTATCAGTGGGATGAATCCACCCGCTCCACATGGCAGCCCGACGCCTAGGAACATTTCCAAGGTACGGTGAAGCGGCAAACCGTCGGAAGGCTCTACATATTATATTAGCGTAACTATCTTGTCAGAACATTTTTTAATCTGTAGAAACGGTGATTTTTGTAATTCATAAGCCTTAAATGCTTAGAGGTGTCCTTCAATACACACGTCACCTATGGTTCAACCCTGCGCCCCGGTGATGCCTAGCCACTAGTTCCTCCTTAAAAACTGGCACCAGATTTTTCTAGATGGACAGCAGCACTGACTTGATACATGGTAGGCAATCGCAAGTTAGTGTATAGACCAGATATTCCTTCAACCTCTTCTAATGATGCTTGGTGAAGCCGAATTCATGGAACGTCTTTTATGGTTTGTTTAACGCCAAAGGCATTATCCCTTGTTCTTTTTAAGCTTCACTCGTCACTTAATGTGCACCTAACCAATTACCAACTACTTCAATACATCACAGATGTGCTCCGTCTAATTCCTCTTGACAATGAATCTATAGTTTGTTGTAATGATTCATTTACTCGCATTGTTCTGCCGTCTCTGTTCGAATATTTTTATAAAACGCTGGTTTTTTCTTCAACAACTTCCTCATAACACACGTTTTATCAAAGTGAATGAGTTGCTTACCAGTTGATGCCATCGATGAGGTGGAAAATGACCAAGTGAACTCTACCGACTGGTATTTCAAGCGCAATCGCTATCAGTTAACATGATCAATCGCGGCAGACTTTTTTTATCTGTTCTTCCATTTCTCTTGTCGAATCACTGGGTTTCTTCCCACGCGTACATCAGTCTCTTAATCTATTTCTCATTTTCCCACACAGTACTATTTTGCTTCAGCATAGGATTTTCGACACCATCACAAAATTTTAACAATGAGTGGCTAAGTCGTCGCCTATAGTTCTGTTCTCCTTTGCACCTTGCCAAACAACGATCGTCATTGCGCATCGTTAGCAGAGCTTGATGATATGGTACATCGATTGACCGAATAGATCAAGAAGCACCACAACTCCACACAATGCTTTCACCGCAGACTGACGACTTTCAAAAGTAGGTCCTCCAACAGGTTCAAAAAAAAGAATGAAGCTCTCCGTGCTCATCAATTCTTCGGGGATGGTCCGTGCATTCGATTTCAGCACATCGTTAGAGGTGACTAGATGAACATCTAGTCTACACAATGACTCGCGGTGGCCTACCAATGTATCGGTTCAGTGCTGCTCTCCTCCCAGACAAGTATGGTGCCAATTGGTCGACTCCAGAGGGACGGAGGGATTGGTGGGCTTAGGGCGCACGGTCGATCTCACGTGTACTGCAGGACGCCTCTAACCACTATGCTACATGTACTCCTCCAGTAGGCATGATTATGCATGAAAAACGAGAACCACAATGCAGATAAGCACTACGTAGCGAAAAACAACTTGATAGTTTCTAGTTAAACTATGCCACTCGAACAGTAGAAGAACTAGCCGGCACATTGAAACTTCTATTAACACCTGAATGGTTGAGAAGTATAGAGACTAATATATCTCCTTTAGATTAATTATAAGTAGACTTTATGTTCGTCAGTTCAGATCCGTTGTAGAATACCTTCGCTTTAACATATGTTTAAATTCCCAAGACCGGCTTTCTGTTAACTTCGGCATTGATTGATAATTCGATGTTTTTCTTCAACAAGCAGACACGAGGTTGTTAATATAGAATTTATTGGAATACAATAGCTGACGTTTCGGCGGTTTCGCCTTCTTCAGAGCCTGGAAAGGTTAAATTGAGATGTGATCTACCCAGCCAAACACTTTCATAACCTTAGCAAATAAAACATAACACATAAATTTGCGCTCATGTAATAAACAGCTTCATTTAAACACCCACCGTTCTATTGTTTGCGAGTTCTTTTGGAAAGATCAAAGATGAACTAATTACCGTCGTCTATCACTTGATTTCATTATTGTTCTGTTCTCCTTTGCCTTCCTCTCATCTAGAAACTTATTGATAATTGTTACCGATGTTTAATGGAAGTTGGTTTTTAAGCTATGGTTTCCACGCTATGCGCCAGCAAATGAAGTACCGACTGCTTCAGTTTGCATTAGATCGCACAATTGGCGGAAATTGATCAACATCCGTGCCTTACAAAAAGGATACTTCGATTGAAGTTCCCTATTCTAAAGGTTCACCCTCCATTGGATTCGAATTGCTGCGACGATGAACACTCGCTTTCGGATAGGGAGCAGCTATGGACCATCGACCGCGATCAACGCAGCTCTGAGGAAGGCGAGGGCACAGACACGCCAGCTGAAAAAATTCGTTGTCAACCTCGTGTTAGTTCAGTAATGCAGGAAGTTATTGACTATAAACATTGATGATTAAGAATTTCAGATTCGCGCAAAACATAAGATCTGCTCGTTATTTTTCATCTCTCAAGAATGCACATTTTTATCGATACGACTATTCTCTTACACTCCCTTTCCTCTTCTCTTTATCTCTGGATTACTGACGTGCGATGACGCTTCAATACATGTGATGTCTACACCGCAGAGAGTTCTATGTCTGAAATAGTGTTTGGAAATTTTAAATCACTAGTGAAAAAATTCTCGGAGAGCTGAACTATTTTGCTTATCCCAGTACCGGCTTCCTACTAACTTTGGCATTGATAAATAGTCTACAATGTTCTCGGCGAGCAGATACGAGTATACCAGTCATCAGTATATTAACTCATAATAACTAACGTTTAGGCTGTTTCGCCCTTCTCCTAATCTGGAAGAATTAAGATGGCAAGCAATCTTGCTAGTCAAACACTTTCATAACCCCAGCAGAAAAAACCCGATACATAAATTTACATTCGCGTAGTGAACATAAGGGCGCTTGTGGCACTGTGGCTAGAGTCGCTCTGCGCTACACATGGAATCAATCCTGCACCCCAAGCTCATAAGGCCTTTCATACCCTCGTAGCAGACATACCTTGGAAGACAGCAGCACTGAGGATACATCGACAGGCCATCGTCAGTCGGTGTATAGGCCAGATGTGCATTCACTCACCTCTAACTATGCTCAGTAAAGTCGAATGCACAGCAAATCCCTAATGGAGTAATCAACACCGAGAGAAGGTTTATTTTTTTTCGTTGCGAATATATCCTTTTAATGGCCCACCGTTCCATTGTTTATGAGTCCACCTCTTTATGTTGTTGTTGGAGACCAACCGCACGGTCATACATTGGCCAAGCTCAAGAAGAAGTCGTCTCGAGGTATGGCACGATATCGCGTAGGGTCACAAAATGTACCTCATTTGGTTTCGTCTTTTGTATTTTTAAAGTTTATAACGCTTCCAGAGTTATGGGCGCTTATCTATTAGATTGCTTTTCGAGTGTAGTGACTTCTTCTTCGAAATCTCCGTTTTGTTTCTGTGCCCTATGAGCGCCTGGCGCAGTATTCGGTTTCAGTTTAAATTTGCCGACAAGATGTTCCTTCATAAGGACGCAGGATGGTCTACCTTTTTAGCCAGTACGTTTAGAACGGCACGTTTTACAACAGAAAAGGTACTCCGTACTGAACATATGCAATCACCGTCTCCCGCCCATCTCTCCTTATGTTGAGCAAATGATAAAGCATCTATACATCTAGAGGAGAGTAGTGGTAGTAGATAGATCGCTGGAATCCCCACCTTAGAGATAAATGCAGCAACAGCAGGTTGGTGCAAGTCGCAGTCCCATTACCAACCCTCTCATTTGTTCGTAATACTTCCCGGACCATCTGATGATCGAGCAGCTTAGGCACTCCTTTAAGTGAACCATGAGCTCCTGAATTGAGAAGCCATACATATTTATTGCTCCTTCGTATTGCATAAGAATCATAAAATTAGACGGCTTGCGTTGCAAACCCATTCCAAGAGTGACGTAGACGGTCTAGCAACATTTGATCACTCACAAGATGGACTGGGATGTGTTTTAGCAACTGGATGAATATTATGGTTATTAACTATGCTATTCTATCCGTGTGCCCGTCTGCACAATTTGCCAAGGATTTAGCATTAAATAATGAGGAGCCGGTACGACCCACGATTATCAGTGGATATCAACTTATGAGTTTTGATAAGTAGATATAAGCTTTGAGCCATTCCGTGTTCAATTCTCGGTTCTGACTTTTGAATTCATTTTCTGGTGATGGACGATAAAGGCAAGCGTCTTCAAAATGTTTCTCTGTCATCTCAACATCTAACTGAAGAGGAACAATTACGAATTTTCGGCCATTATCACTAATTGGTGGTCTGATATGCATACATTCCTACTTGAATATTTGAGTGGCCTGTCCTCACTGGTTGTGCTAACGGTCCCAGCAAAATTTCCAGTTTTTCAGAGCTTTGCTGGCTCAGCCATTGTGGTTCTGTGGAGTTCGAAAGTCAGCCTAGCCAAAGTCTACCCCACGTCATCACCACTGCGGGCAGCCGCTACCCATGTTGATCAGAGGGAGATTTGCCACCATGCGACTAGTTCAATACCAGGACGGTGGTGGACCCTGTCATTAGTCTTCACTGGGCTTCCTAATGGAAACGCTGGACTCCTCAGCTCGGGAGACCTTGGCAGGGTGAACCCCTCCGGTTGTACATCGCAGCCCGACGCCTGGGAACACCTCCGAGCCAAGGTGAGGCAGTAAACCGTTGAGAGGATAATCTCAATGATGCTGAGAAATTTGAAAAACTTGGACCGCAGGCTAGATCGCACCACTATTACCCTTTCCGCGGGCTCACGCTCAGCACCAATGAGGCCCTTGTATTGACGCTCTCAGCAAGTTTCTCACCCTAACAGTGCCATTAGCATCATTTTGGTGCCAATTCACATAATTTCCTGAAGTGAAAAAAAAATACGCAAAAACTAAGAAATTAAATACTATATGGATGAAATGATAAAGGATAAAGCTTTCGGCGTTGATGAATCCCTGAGGGATGCACCATGCATTCGATTTCACTAAGCATCGTTGGAGGTAATTGAATGCATATGTGGCCTTTACAATGACTCGTATTGGCATATGGATGTATCGGGTCAGTACTGCTATCCTCCCATAGAAGTCTGCTACCAATTTTGCAACCCCGGAGGGATGGAAGGCTTGGTGGGCGTGGGCGCGGTGATCGATTCCACGTGTGTCGCAGTGGCGAATCCAACCACTGCGCCACACGCGCCCTTACTATATGGATAGCCATAAAATAGCTCGAGACTCAGAAGAAGGCGATACTGCCAAAAAAAAAACACCGATTCACGACGACAAGAACAACTGGTACTACCCTCGTGTCAGCTCAACACGGGCAGTTTTTGAGAATACAAGTACGTATATCGACCGTTTATGCCCAGGTTTATTGAAAGCCGGTCTTTTCATTGTCGAATAGCTTTTGATTTTACTAGTTCTCGAACCTGTCACGTGCGAAATTTATGGCTACTGTGTAGCTGGAACTAAGGTTTTTCTCTTCTAAAACTTGTTTAGTTTAAAACGTGTTAACACTTGATTGGAAAGCTGGAAATCGAACGGTATACTCCACTAGGCGCCCACATAATACGAAGATATAAACGAGAGGATTTTGAAATAGAAGTCACTCTCCTCACAGAGTAATCCAAAACATCTGCGAGCAAAAATCTCGAGGCGTTTGGAATTAAGTGCAGAAACTCAAAAGTCGTCCGCAGATAGGAGAACCTTGCGATCACATGTAATCTCGCGCCAACGCTCAGGACGACTTTTTTGAGCAGAGCCTGACACATTCTTCACTCATTTAAGGGTTTATGCAGTCGGTTTCCAACAATTGAAAAACAAAACATCAGTTATAATCACATTGGTGCTTAAATATGAGCAAACCTCGGAACCTGAAGTGGGCTTGGAAACAGTGATTACAACTACCGTGGGTTCACGTGCCGTCCACCTCTCCAACTGAGGCCCATGCTTTGTTTCACTCTCATGCAGTTTTTTCTACTCTAACCGTGCTGTCAGCTTTTAATGATGCTGAGATATTTGCAGAGCTCCGGACCGCAGGTGTCTGCGCTGGGGAACGAACGGCCTACTGTCCTTTCCGGGGACTAACGCGTTCACCACCACACCATGCGGTTTCTTAGTTTCGGCTGTCTCTCAGCTAGTTCTATCGATCTTTTGACCATCGGCAATCACCCGTAAACGGGATTGATCTAGGGAGCTGAAGTTGGCATTGAACCTAGTTAAACTGAGGCTGCAGTTATAATCACAATTTTAACATATTATTTACTACCTGTGTCTTAGTGATAGTGCTTCCTTCACAAGTCGAAAGTATTTTGCTGGTACATCTTGTAATAGCTCCCAGGATCAACTTTCTATTAACCTCGGCATTGGAATATGAATTCCAAAAAGCCTCAAAAAGATCTCGCGCTGGTGTTTTAGTCTCATTTACAAGAATATTGACTTTTACTTCAAAATCGTCTCCGCTATGCTTTTGTATCCTATGCGTGCCTAGTGGGGTGCTTCGTCTTAGTTTTCGTTTGCCATCTAGGTGTTCTTTTATACGGATACACAAAGGTCTGCCCGTTTCGCCAATATATTCATCTCCGCAATTACTACAAGACATCAGGTATCTCGTACCTGAACTCATGCAATCACCGTCCCGGCCGTAAGGGCAAGTTACGTAATTTGTTGTTTCACACAGACGGTCATACAGGCGGTTGCGAACTAATTGGCGACGAATAGTATTGGGAGGTATATCTACTATCACAAACGAATTCCTCCAGACCGGCCTTCCTAAGCATTGTTTTACAGCAATACTTTATTCATCGCTGGGCGAAGGGGATTACCAATCGCTAGCCCTAACTGATTAGTTTTCAAATTATTCAGCTAACTCGAAACACTTTAATATTATGTGAAAACTAATCAACGACCTAGTACCTCAAAAAATGACCCACCTGTTGTCCTACGTTTGTTCCCAATTGTAATGGTTTTCGCGAGTATTTTTCGTAGTGCTGTTCAGCAGAGTGTTTTTAAAACTGACAAAATCCGATGTTTATGCAATGACTCAGTTCCGATTCCAAACGAAAAATTTCACATAATGAACTGCTAGGCAGAGGAAGTAGCAAATCGAAACTTAGCCCACATTTCATGCACAAGGAATTGAAGATGCTTTTGGAGTAGGAGGCATTCGTTATCGCTTGCTAGTTGTGTTTTTCGAAAAAGTTCGTTAGATCGACGTTCTATTAACCTCGACATTGGAATATAAATGCGTCGTTTTCTTTTTCGCCAATCGCGAGGTTGTTATACAGCACACGTTTCTTCTTCGAAGAAGGTTCGTGTTGTGTGTGTTCTATGTATATGGAAGTTAACATTTGCTCTATGACTTTGCTCGATTGCTGAAAAAGAAAACGACTCATTTATGTTTTCTGAGATATGTATTCTTTTTTATTATTTAAGCAACCACTAGGGTTCTATCTTTTGCTATAAGATATAACCCACTGAAATCTGTGGACGACTTTTCATTGCCATTATTCTATGATTACCATTTATGTCAATAAGGTCGTTTTATTTTTTTTGTGTTCCATTATAAGGTAGAATTAGATGTGCTAAAAATGAAATAAATGCAGTGTTATTGTCGTGATCCATCTTCGAAGAACACTCCGCCATCTATGGCACAATATTTGGGACATATCCCTCTCGCTCCTGGTGTACCTGGCGATCCAGATTCTCCAGACGCGCCAGGATTGCCATCTGCACCTGGTCTTTCTTCTGGTCTCTGTGCTCCTTTGAGTCCAATTTCTCCTCAAATTCAATGAAAATACGTCTGCTGACGCAAGTGCTAACTCACCGAAAGCAAATGGCCATTTAAATAACAAATGAGAGCTTTCTTGACCACTTGTTTAAAGAAAAACAAAACTTACCTATGGCTCCAGGAGGCCCTTGCATTCCATCTGGTCCAGGTGGGCCTGGTTGTCCAGGAGGACCAATGGGACCTGGCTGTCCTGGAATAATATTTATGACAGCATCCTCTTCCGGTAGACCAGGTTGGCCGGATAGACCTATATCTCCAGGAGGTCCAGGTGGTCCCTTAAGTCCCGGAGGGTTGGGCAAAGCGTCGGCTCCCGGTTTGCCTGGGTTTCCACTCGGTCCTGGAGCTCCAGGAGATCCCTGTTTCCCTGGTGGACCACGAGGTCCAGGTGGAGACGGGGGACATGGTGGTGGTGTGATTTCCTCGCAAGGCTCTTGTGGAGGGCGTCCGGGTGCTCCTGGGCGTCCTGGTCTTCCTGGTGGTCCTTGCGGACCTGGCGGCCCTGGCAGACAGCACTCTGCACAGATATCTTCCTCAAAGTCTTTGACTGCCGCATCACTGTAGCTTAACTGTCGAACTGTTCGATTGCTAGGTGGAACAGTGTTGATACTTCTAGCCTCGTAAAGGATTTTCTTTGCTGAATCCTGAAAAAAGCAAAAAACATCTTTGCTAAGATAATGAAAGAGGTAATTATAGCAGTTCGAATTAATACATCTATGGCATGAAGTCCAACTTTAATCGGTTCCTTATGTGACTGCAAAATTTTGTTCAACACCGACTGGTTGATACCTTTGAATATAAAGTCCAAGGTGATTCAGTGAGAGAGCCACTACACTGGGAGAGTATTAAATGAACGACACGACTTATGAAGAACGAAAGAAATATTAGCATGGCTGGAAAGAGTTCTATTAAGGGAAGCACTAAAATAAACTAACGCCACTTTTAATGATACACCGCTTTTGTTATGATGAAATTTGTAAGTTCTTTCTGTCATAATCGAATTCTGTCTGTTCTGCATTTCTTCCACCCTACAAAAAACTACACCCATTCGTCGATCGCGCTGTAATGAACAACAAATCGTGTCCGACAACAGAAAGATTTCAGTAGGAAGGACTTTAAATGGAAAAGAACATTCTTAAAAGATAGGAAATTCGGGACTAGCAATTAGAAACACAGAGCTGCTGCGAGAAGGAATGAATTCGGCTCTATCAACAACTGCAAAAGTCAATGACAGCCTAGGATTTGCAAAAACCCTCCCATCCATCCCATCAGAAAATCCTGATACCTAATTTCTAACTCCGGAGTTATTGCTATTTGGATTATACCACGACATGGGCTCGCAAGGCCCGCACTAATGACGGTGTGCACTACAGATTTCCCGACCAGTGCTCACCATATATTACTCATTTTAAAAGAGCTACCGTTTGAATCGTATATGAATGATGGACCACGTGAATCGAGTGAGGACAAACATGCATAACAAAAATATTACCTTGCAGTAACGCACGTCATTCCCAATTTCACGTCTTACTTCAATAATATGTTTAACAAAAATCGGCAAAGTGATGCCGAATGATATCACAGATACCGCCGAAAATAGGCCAGCTGTGAAGGCGACGAAGCGATATGCTTTCACTCTGTGCTCTGACGATCAATGACAAACGCGCAACAGACGTTCATTCCAAAATGCAGCCGAACTTCTGTACCAATATTTTCCAACATTGCCGTAACCATCGATGTATGTCAATTCCGGATCTTGTCCAAAGGCAGCAGCTGTCTCGGAGAAACCTATGATATGTGATGTCACATACCACTCATAGTGATTCTAACCGGCAGTCTTAGGACGAGTTCACGTTTGTTGAAGTCCGGTATCGAACAATTATTACTTTAAAGCTTTTTTCAAACTCTTTCGACCTTCATTGTTAAGCTAATGCGAACTTGGTAAAAACTATATTAGGAATAAAGTTCAAAATTTGGAATAAAGCCGAACAAAGGTTTTTATCGACCTCGTGCTATTCTATCAATGTAAGAACAAATGTTGAATAGTCATGCCAAGGTTAAAGGAAATTCGTTTGGAAGTTCTTCAACTTTCTTTGTTAGTTTTGGAATTATAAGAATTTCAGACATGCTTCACTTCTTTTTGATTGTTTCAAAGAAACAAGAATGAACTTTTTCGACATAAGCACATCGTATTTTTATGATAGAAGTAATCATATCAAGCTTGGACTACTAACACTTACATATAGATTTTTTCTCATCATGCTGATACTAAGAGTAATTAGTATGTTCAATGAGCAGTTATCGATCCGTAGATCATGAAAAAACCGTACTAACTCATTACTCAGCCATTACGCTACACTATGATTCTTCTAATTCGTTCTGCCTACTCTTTAAGCAATTCCACAACCCGTTCATTAAAATAATGAGTATTATTAAGCGGAAATGGACGAGATCGACGTAAAATAGAACTGTGTGATTTTGGGGTAGAACGGAAATCGTAACGATGCCGTTTAGACAGTGATATAGACATTATAAAGGTGATAGCTACCTTTTTACTTTCAGTTTTTGCTGAGCTTTCCATTCTGGAACCTAGAATAGGGATTAATCATATCATGAGGTTGGAAACTTGACACGATGGATCTGATTACAACAGTTCAAGACGGAGAATTCTTATCACTGGGCGAAGTTTTGTAACCTAATCGTTTTAGTGGTTTCCTTATCGAACATTTGGATTTGCTGCTTTAGAACATATTTTTACAAGTTAACTGTTTGCAACGCTTTTTGAAAATTTTTATATTTCATAGTGGTTAATTATAATTATTCCGTCACGCTGACCCGTTCCTCCTAATTTACGTAGGACTTTGAAGACACCAACAAATGAGCACTTTGTTATGTTTCCTAAATTATGAATTCCTTCATTATTCTTGAAAAGTCAACTCACGACCTCAGTTTACTTCGAAAAAGGCATATAGCTATTTTATATCGCAGTTGCTAGCGGAAAACAGGCCTTGGAGTCAGTTCTCGGCAACAAATAGCCACTGGCTTCAAGCAGAATACTCGACTTCGTGAGAAAACGCCACGCCGGACTTTTGGTAGTTGGCACAGGGTAACACCTTTCGACATTGGGATTAAACCTTTATATACACAAATGCAACACAAATACAACAGGAATAGCGATTGAAAAATACTGGCATAAGAATAAGGCAATGAAGTGGAATGTAATACTCAATAGAGACTGCCAAATCCCGGTTCTAGTGGGCATGGCTCTGTCCAAGCTAGTGTCGTTGGTCATACGGTCAAAGCTCGGGTCGCGGGGACTATTCCCCAAGCAATGAAACGTACCCAATAGCATGCCTGGTGGTGTGACTGATGGTTACGAGATACTGTGTCTGGTGGCGTTGTGGCAAAGGCCGTCTCTGTCGACTTACTGAATATGTTTGTTAGGTAGATAGAGAATTCACTATTTGATAGAGAAATTCTCTACAAGAAGTTTCTTAGGATAGGATCAAAATATTTACGTACTACTACACTTGCCAGGCAACTTGAAAAACAGTACATATGATCCTTACTACAGAAGCATACAGTATCACCTGTCACCTGTAGTCCCGTTGATCATCTAGTGACCCGAGCAGGCGCCAGTAAACCATCCACTTTTCCCTGTCGTGTGCAGAAGTAGCCCAGTGAGTTCTGCTCGCTCTAGAGACACGTCGAGCATCATAACTTTCTTCTAGGCTCTTCGTAAAAAACTCTGACCATCGGGTCGGTGGTCTTTCTGCAGTACGTTTGACATCTCGAGAAATCCAGTCACTAACGGCTCCTGTCCATCGGTTGTCATTCATACGTATTACGTGCCCGGCCCACTTTATCTTAGACTGCTTGATGTGGAGAACGGCATCTTTGATTTTTGATCGTTGATGCAGCTCGGAGCTTCGGATCGCATCTCTTACTTGCGTGAAACGGAATTCTCCTATCATAGACTTTCGGCTGCGCGTTCGATAACGTTGAGCGATCTTTCATCCTGCTTACGCAGCTACCAGGTTTCTGACGCATACATTAGGGCAGGGAGTACCGTTGAGTCGAAAAGGTGGGCACGGAGTCGAGTGTTCTTTGTTCTCCTCACTTCATCCTCGATGCTCTTGAAAACTCCCCAAGCCGTTCGTTTCCTTCTGCTCAGCTTTGGAGCTAAGACATTCACCATATCGATTTCCCGACCTAGGTAGACACAACTGGAACATTCGGAGATATTCGTTCCGTTGAGCATGAATGGGGTATACGAAACCAATCCGTTCTTCATGAACATCGTTTTCGTGAGTTTTATTTGAAGACCAATCTTTCCACAGGTTTTATCAAAGTCGGCAAGCATACGTTCCGCTTGGCTAATGTTTGGTTTTATAAAGACGATGTGATCAGCAAAGCAAAGGTGGTGTAACTGCCGACCATCGATTTTCACTCCCATATTATCCCATTCCAATGTTTGCATTACGTTCTAGACGGTGGAGGTAAATAATTTTAGCGAGATGGTATCGCCTTGCCTAACTCCTGTTTTGATGTCAATGCTAATATCATTGTAGAATGGTAATGTCTTGGCTGTGAAATTTTTGTACAGCTTACGAAGAATCTTTGTCTACTGATTAAAGGACCCCTGACTATGAAGGGCTTCCATGACTGCTTCTATCTCAATTGAATCAGCGGCCTTCTGTAAATCGATGTCAATCCCGTTTGGGATGATTCGAGTGAAAAGTTTGTAGAAGACAGGCAGCAAGCAAATTGGGCGATAGTTGCCGATATCGTGTAGGTCACCCTTCTTGAACAATAACACGGTCTTGTTGGTGTTCCACTGAGTAGGGACCTTGCATTCAGACAGGTAATGTGTGAAGAGCCAAGCCAGTGTGTTTACGAGGACTGGCGGAAGGTTCTTCAGGTGTTCTGGTCTTATCCTGCCCGGATCTGGTGCCGCTCACTTTTTCACTGACGAAATAGCATGTCGGATTTCGAAAGGGGAATCGGTGGCACAACATATCCATCCTACTTTATTTCATATGACGAAAGGTGGATGTGGCTATCGAAGAGATCTGAGTAGTATTCGTGAAATGGTTTTCTTCACTGCCTTTCTGGACGCTGTAACTGTTCCGTCTGGGCGTCGGAGTGCAATCATTTTGGTCTTGTAATTGGCGAAGCTTCGGTGGGTTTTCGAATGCTTTTCCCAGCCTCCGCAGTTTCGACCATTACTGCTCCACTTCTCTCTTTAAGATCTTCTTTTATCGCCTGTCTGCATTGTTTTACAAGTTCGGACGTTAGTTCGCGGTTGCCTGCAGCTCGTGCGATTCCACGCTGGCGTATCAGTTCTAGTGTTTTTGGAGACAAACGTCTCTTGGTGACTTTCGAACTCTCAACTTTCATAGCGCTAACGTGAAGATGTTGAATGAGCCGATCGTATTCTTTGTCGATGTTATCGACAACGGCATCTTTCCAACAGCCGGCTAATGAATTGAATAAATCCCAGTTTACAGCAGTTCTGGGACTTCGGCTTTTGAATTTAGCGGCTTTTCTCCTCTTCGCGAAGAATAGAATCTTGCACGGTGGAGACGATGATCTGATCCCGTGTAAAATTTTGGGACAACAGCGACATCGGTTAGGCAAAACCTATTTACTATGATGTGGCCTATTCCGTTATGGTACTTTACATTGGGAGACTCTCACGGCCACCTTTGAGGCTGGGGCGTCTGGAATTGTGAGTTACCATGGATGATCATGGTCACCGTGATAAACTAAGATGTTCACCCTGCTTAATCCATTCCAAACCGTGGGTTGCAATGTGATATTCCTCAGATATTCTTCTTGGTCCAATGGTGGCGTTGAAATCTCCAATGATGACCTTGAAGAATGTGTGTTCTCTGTACAACTTCTCCAAATCCACGTAGAACGTTTCGATTTCTTCTTCGTCATAGTATAATGTCGGCGCGTAAACGCCGAAGATTGTCAAAGCCGGTGTTGTTCCTCATCTTTTTAATCGTAAACATTCAATTCGGTTTGTAAGCTGTTCGAGTGAATCGATATTCATGGACAAACTTGTGTTGGCGAGAGCGCCGACGCCGCCGATTCCTCTACTGTCGCATGTTCCGAGGAACAGTTCCTCTCTGGTGTCGTAGACGGCGTTGTGGCATCGTCTCGTCTCGGCCAGGCCGATGACGTCGTACCTTATTCTTCTTGCTTCCATGAGCTAGTATTCTAAGTATACAGTAATAGAAAGAAATAGTAACTATTCTGGGAATAGTTGCTATATTTTGGAGCATTTTTTTCTTGCTATATTTTAATCTAACACTAGATCGGTAGCGGATTCATCTCGCACGCCGAGTTCAACGAGCTTTCCATCACTCGAGGGTCGGTAAACGGGTACCAGTGTTGGCTTGGAGGATAGCAGCGCTCACTTGATACAACGATTGACCAGCACAGTTATTGTACACGCTATATATTCATTCAATCCCTATGATGATTGCTGATGAAATCGGTGAAATCGAGTTCTCGCTGGATCGCTTAGAGATTGATGAACGGCGAAAGTCCCGTCCTCTACTTTTTTCACTACATTATTTCTCAGGAGTAACTTTAGTTTTCGATGAAGTTTAATTTGGTATCAGATAGCTATTACGATAGATTAAATGGTTATGTGCTTTTGGAAACAAGAAGGAATAAGCAAAAGAAAGGAAAAAAGAGTAAAAACGTGGTTGAGAGGAACGTAAAGCAAGGGCTTTAGCCGGTGTGGTAGTGCGTGACCCCAGGTAAGGGCAAGTTAGGGTTCAAAACCCATCTGAGGTTCTGAGTTTTGCTCGATCTCAACATCTTTGTATTTCTACTTAACACCATACACTTTCATGAAAAAAGAATAAGAAGTAAATAAAAAGTAAAACTAGAAGGAAATTTTCCATGGTTTCCAATCCGTCTAGCGGAAACACGCTGTAGATATCATGTTTTGCGCTTTTCTTCTCAGAAATAGATTCAATTGAAAGACGGCATTCTATTAGTTATTTGAGTTACTGTATTCAACGACTGATTAGTGCTGCAGTCTGCTGAATATTTCAGCACTCTTTGATTTTCCAGTAAAAAAGATGGAAACTCGTCATTCTCCGGCCACCTGCCCGCACATTGTGTTAAGGATTCGCTGTGCTACTTTGCTTCTCGTCATTTTATCACTGCTTCTGCTATCACTAAATGTGCGACTGGTAATAATTTATAAGGTGTTTTTAGCAAGAAACTTTGTAATGTCGTCCAGTAAAGGTTTCTGCGTCTTATGGCCATTATCTAAACGCTGTAACACATTAGCTAATAAGACTACGTTCCGTTTCATTTTAACAGGATTTGTAAACTGGCCGAAAAGAGTTATTAAAGCGCAAAGGAGATTGCTTTTTTAGTAGAATGGCGACTTTCTTATTGTGAATTGGTTACACGGCTCGTTAAGGCTCTTAACGTGTTGAGAAGTAACTCCGGGGTTGCCCGGAGCTTCTATAATCACTTCTGTCCCAGCTGAGTCAAAGGTGTTCTTTAAATAGATGAAAGTGAGACTGAACTGTTTATTGTACTCTTAACGATATTTCAGTGAGTCGCGTTATCGTGTGGATGTGCTTCATCGTAGTGAATCCCTTTCGATACCCTAGTACCTCACATGGTTCTCCCTCGTCCAGTGTTCTTTTAATCCTGTTTAGGATGGCTCCAGTGAAGAATTCGTAGAGGGGGCACAGTGGGTGGATTTCGCAACATTTGCCTCCTGTAAGTTTTCTTTCTTGGTCCCTGCCGATCTCGCCTTTTATCGAGTTTTTTTCTTACATGTTTTTTTGGCGTATGTTTTCCAAGCTCCTGCCAATGGTTTGGAGACGTAGAGAATCGACCGTTCATTAGTGTATAAAAATCACGGTTATTTTTTTTGAACAGTTTTCTAAAATTAGCGAGATTATATTAGCATATTTCTTTCCGGCCGTTAACAGATTCAAGTTAGATTCCAGTGCTAACAGAACGTTCGTATGCATATGTATATATATATATATATATATGTATGTATATATATACATATATATATTCCGTATCTTTTATCCTGTATCCTCCAACTTATTTTCTATTTGCACGACCAAATGACCGCTTGAGGTATTCGCCTCAGGAAGCTTCCCGCCGGTATCGATCGGACCGATCTTTTACTATACAAGTCTAATACTAATTTGCAAACCACGGAAAAATTTAGGCTTGTGGGCCTCGGGCTAAATTGAACCGTTAATCATTAACGCATGCAGGCCACCTCTAACCACTCCGTCCATGTCAACTTAATTGAGACATGCTTCATTTTTTACACCCGCATGAAGACTTTCATTAGATTGCTGTACATGAGATTTTCAAATACTTTAACGCTATGCAGATAATGTTGATAAAACTTGGCTCATCTTCTCAGAATGTCACATTTTGCATCATAGTTAGTTCTGGACGACCTACCCACTCACAAGGGAGGGCGGTTTAACGGGTGTGGCGCCGTGCTCGGAGCCCTGCAATACACACGGGATGATCCCCATGCCCAAAGCTCACCAAGCCTTCCACGCCTCCGGGGTCGACACATTGGTACCACAATTGTCTGGGAGGATAGCAGCACTGGCTCGATAAATCGATAGGCCACCGCCAATCATTGTAAAGGCCACATATGCATTCAATCACCTCCAGCGATACTTAGTGAAGTCGAATGCATGGAGCATCCCACAGGTATTCATCAACGCCGAGAGCTTTATCCTTTTCGCTTTTATAGTTTTCTTCCATGTTTGTGGTTTCTCACAGCATTTTTTTAAAATCTTGTTATCTAGTTTTGTTTCGTTTGTCTTCAGCGCGTTCCTTTCAAATTAACAACTGCTGATCATCTGTTATGAGAAACTCATGTCGCGAACTATTAGAATGCCGATGACGTCGTCTAAAAGTTTAGTGAACGAAATTTTACAATTTTATTTCGCGAGGAGTAACAAAATCAGGCCTTGTGGAGTGTACATTAGTTTAAAAAAGGAAGAAAATCGACTCAAAACAACTCGAGCCATTTCATTTTTTACCCGCTGACGGGTGATTGCTGTGGCAAAAAGATCGATAGAAATAGCTGAGAGACGTGCGAAACAAAGGACCCGCATGGTGTGGTGGTGAACGCGTTACTCCCCGGAAAGGACAATAGCGCGTTCGTTCCCCACCATAGACACTTGCGGTCCAGAGTTTTGCAAATATCTCAGCAACGTTGTGGTTGTATTTCGCTTACTTAGTAACCTGCCATGAAAATTATAGAATGCAGAAAACAAAACGTTAAATCATTTTTTATAGTTGAACAGTCAGAAACAACATCCTAAAATAATCCGTCCATCCAATAGTTTGGAACAAATAGAAAGTTCATTTAGTTGAAAACTGGGAGACATCGCGATTTCACTTTTTTACCTTCGTGAAAAGAGTGAGAAACAAAGCTGCGGACGAGTTCCAATTTCTTACATGCAACATTTGTCGTTTGTTGTTGATGATCGGATGAACTCGAACTCTCTTCAGTAAATGACGACTGATCAACAATATAGCTATCGATAAAAAAGCAACAGCCGAGTGTTTTCTGTAGACATTTCGTCTCCATTTCTTCCAGAGATAAACGTTTTTATGCAATGTCGAGACAAGACGACTTTGTCCTACAAAGAAGAATTTCGACGGGTTCTTAATGTGCGCAGGAGCAAAAAAAACCTCGTCTAGTTTTCCTTTCCTCATTTAAACAAAAGGTTGTTTTTGATATAGTGTTTCTAGTGTTTCTTAAGATATTATTTCTAAGACCAAGTTTAATTACGACATTTTTCTATGCAAAAACCAGCCCCAGCCGATGGACGGCTCGTAGCACAACCGGCTTTCGCTACACCAACCAACTGGGGATTGGCATTGTAAGACGACGAATCACTGAAAAGAGGACGACCAGATGAACGTAAGAAATAAGATTTGACAAGCCGAACACCAGTTATTGTAAATCAGTATACGGTAGGAAAAAGTTGAACTCTTTAGGCGTTCTTCTGCGCTTTTTACTTTCTTGCTTTGGAATGAGATTGGCCCTTGGCAATGACATTGAGAAAACCAGATTCTCTTGACCTCATCAATAACGTTCTTGACTGAAACGTTGGTTTACGAGATTTAAAAAACTGTTAGAAAGCCTTTTCTTATCGTAGACGTTTTCTGCATCCGTTTTTGGCAATCGATTTTTATTTCTTCTTTTATTGTCTCGAACACCAGCGGTTTCATGTAATTTCTATAAGTAACGGCTTATAGAATTTTAAGAATTTTTTCATTATATTTTTGTTTTACGATAAGTTTTAAGCGATTTTTGAAGCGACATGGTTTTTTCGTTACTTGTTTAGTAAAGCTATAATTATGTCATTCTGCCAAGTATTTTCCTTCTACAGTTAAGCTTATCACTCCTATCACTACAGCACACCGTTCTCTTCGTCGTTCCAGTTTTCCCACTTAGAAGTAAAAAGGTTATTAAATTTTGTGAGAAGAACAGCAAAGCTGCATGTGTCCAGTTTTTGGAGACGTTTCTTTGGTTTATGAAGACCATTATGCTGACACACTCATAAGGTAATATACAAGGAAAATATAGGTATTGATCACGTTAAAAAGCGAGTATAATTTCTATGAACTTTAAGAAAAGTAGTTCGCATTTTAAATCTTGTCATGTTGCACTGATGTTCAGCAACATTGAGAGCTGTACTTGCAAAAAAATCTTCAGTGAACTTGTTTTGATTCGGCACGTACCTTCTGTTGGGCAAATTTCCTTTCCACCTTTACGTCTTTGAAAAAACTGCTCGTATTACTTATTGAAGAATGTCTTCGTTGTTAAACATGTGGCTCTAGATTTTTTCTCCTCCAGTTCTTTTTTAAAGGCATCAAGGAAGTCATCTTTTCTCATGGGCAGGATTTTTTCATTTTTTAATTGGCGCAGAATTTTTGGAACATCAAGGGAAATAGGAAAGGCTAGAGAGGAAAGACTGATGATGGAAATATTTGTGCGTAAAAATTACTTAGCAAAGGATTTTAGACAACTAGTCTTTAACAAAATGCCAGGGTTTCACTAGAAAAGATTGTATTTTTAAAGTTCCCACGATTCACTTTCTAGTAATCTCGACAGTGGAATATGAATGCGTAGTTTTCTTGTTCAGCTATCGCGAGGTTGTTAAGCAGCATACATTTACTTTTATAGAAAAACACAATACAATACAACGCTAGCTGACGTTTCGGCAGCATGGCCTTCTTCAGAGTCTAGAAGGGTATACTGATATACAATCTACTAGGCCAAACGCTTCAATACCACTTACAAAAAGAAGAAAAATTCTACGGTAATTACATGATCGACAGCTTCTCGAAAAACTCATCACTTTTTACGTGACTTCCAGTGATGAAAATTAGAACAGCTGATTATAGTTGAATATGGTTAATGACTGCACCATCCAACATCGGAAATTCATGCGAATACGCGGGGTCATGTCGTGTGTGCCCCCTGGGCATTCATCCCTCCTATTCATTTTAGGGTTTTTGGCATTTATTCTTATATTTTTTTAAAGCTGTTTTGGTGACATGGCGGTATTATTGCATCATATGAACTTGTTTAGGAAAGAGTTTTCCAAATGACTGGATTAGAAATATCGTGGAACAAATATACCGTTTAACATGACTCCATATGACTTATTGTTAACTGTGATACAAAATACATCTTTCTTCGAGAAACATTTATTAGACCATTCGCTTAATGTCTTGAACTAGTGTGCAATACTTGTTTAACGACGAGTACCGTCTTCAAAGAAAACTCCACCATCAAGAGCGCAATACTTCGGACAAATACCTGGCTCTCCAGCACCACCACGCGGCCCTTGTTCTCCAGGAGCCCCAGGATTTCCGTCAGCTCCAGGCTGGCCATCGGCTCCTGGTGGGCCCTTAGGTCCTTGCTGACCTACAACAAATAGACCACATCGTAATAAAGCGCGACAGCCAAACTAATTGGCGGTCTTCAAATAGAATTCACTAGTGAAGGAAACATGGGAATTAACGTACCAGGTCCTCCAGGTGAGCCAGGACTGCCTGGTGGTCCAGGTGGTCCTTGCGGTCCAGGTTGTCCTGCCGGTCCAGGCTGTCCAGGAACAAGAGGTTCGGAAGCAGCAGGCACTCCAGGTTGACCGCTGGCACCCGGAGGGCCTTGCTTTCCAGGAAGTCCAGGTGGTCCTTTAGGTCCAGGTTGACCAGGGGCAGCTTGTTGTCCAGGTGCACCGGGTGAACCGGGTACTCCAGAATCTCCAGGTGGTCCTTGTGAACCAGGTGGTCCTGGTGGCCCTTGAGGACATGGCTTGCACGGTGGTGGTGTGATCGGTTCACATGGCTGCTGTGGCGGTCGACCTGGGTTACCCGGCAAGCCCGGCGCTCCAGGTTTTCCTGGGCGGCCGGGTTTTCCAGGTGTTCCCTGTGGTCCTGCAGGTCCGGGTAGGCAGCAGGAATTACAGTTTCCTCCAAGATTGGTGTTTCCTCTGGAGACGTCAAGGTCACCATATCCAGCCTGTCGAGCGGTTCTGTTTACGGAGGGTAGGTTTTTAAGCTGGTTTACTTCACTCCAAATGTCTTTGGCAGATCCTTTGCAAAGGTTAATCTCGTTATGCATGGTTCTTTTAACATGGTGAACATAGTTATGCACCATTGGTAGGGTGACGCACACTGACAGTACAGAAACCACTGAGAAAGTGACAGCCGCATAGGCGACAAAGCGATAGGCCTTAATACGGTGTTCGAGGTCCATGTTGAACGGAACCACTGTCGGTTAACGTTGATTTTTCCTTATATAGCATCCAGATCGGCGGCTTGCTTTGTCAATAATCTCCTGTTTCACAATGCTATTCGCAATCCTTTTCGTTATATGCAATGTTGGCCACGCCCATACGGGAACCCAAGCATCAACGGCGTCGGAATTTGAATCGGATGTGTAATATGCCGAGATTTCGTAAAAACAAGGTTTATGATGTGTCGTTTCGTTCATAAAACATAACGCGTAGAGTTTTCTTATGCAGCTGGGTGTGTGTCACTTTAAGCCACAGTCACTAGAGAACTAGATTTGACACGATACTCTTGTCTATCTAGCTAGTTTGACGACCTCTCCTCAAAAACCGTGTGTTTCGTCGCTGTCGAAATTGTATGCCATGATCTACAAGATATTCCAGTGGATAATACAGCTGCTTGAGAAAAAACACGAGAATGTCCAGTCGTTTCTGTAGGTGACTTTCTGAGATGACAGTTACGCCCTTCTGAACTCTGTTTTGTTGTCATTCCCTTCGTGGATGGTAGGTGCGCGAGGAAACGAATGGTGTGCAAAGAAGTACTCTTATCCGTAAAACGATGTGAATGTACGCCGCTTAAAATGAGAAAATATGACATATATACGTATATATTTATCGGTTTGGTGTTATTTACCATTAACTGATCTTTTGGAGGCTAAAAGTGAAACACCAGAAACGTTCTGTCATCTTGGATCTCTGCTTGGAAAAGATGAATGATCGTTCCGTACATTATTGTGCGAGACCCATAAGCACCTATTGATCGTAAAGCTATATTCGACTTTTTAAGCGTGATTCATATGGCCTTTATTCACCTACTGATGAAAAAGAATCTAACTCAAAGTGTTTCTCATTGTTCAGAGAAAAGATTTCTTTATAGAAAAAGATATATTCCATTAGATGTTCAAGTGTTTTTTGCGTTTTCGCCCTCCTGATCGGCGAAGCCGGGCTCTCACCGTGGTCAAAAATCTTTGTACACACACAAGAAAGCACACAAAAATGTAAGCGTTTGTGTATTTTTCCATTGAGAACCTAAAACGAGGCTGTTAAAAGACTTTATTTGGCCGACGTTTCGACGCCTTCGCCTTCCTCAGAGCCAGAGTAATCCGATTCGGTTGTCCACGCCTCTTCCTTCTTCCGATGTGGACCTTCGTGATCGCATCGAGTCCAACGCAGTGGAGAATCGCTCGAATGAGGAAACTCACTCGTCACTGTTTTTTAATACAAGGCTGTTGCTGTTGATAGTGACTTTCCGTTTATAAACACTGGTTTTTCTGGGAGCAATTCATTGAACAGCAGTCGGTATCACTAATCAGCTAGCACCTTTATCTTCTTGCTCATTCGCTGACGCTTTCAAAATATCACGCACTTCTATCGACGGACTGGTATACCTAAATAATTCATAGGTGAATGGGTAGAGTGTTAGATAATAACGAAGCAATAAAAGTAGATGTTATAGATTTCATGGTCAATCTCTGACTTCTGAAATTCACTCTACGATAGAGGGTACGGATAGTACAGTGGTAGTGAAGTCCGTCATCACGAGCGTGGTGCTAACTAGTTCGATTCCGCTCCGGGCCAATCAAGTCTCTCATCCTTCCAGGGTCGGGAAATTGGTACTGGGCTTCTCGGGAAAAAGATCACTCTCTGCAATCCAGTTGGGAACGCTCTACCCGGCTATCTCAGGACTCCAGGGAGAATTGTTCGACCAGCATTTTACGACACTCAAAATGAAATGAAAATCCTCAAGCAGCAACCGAAGCTACACGTTAAAGTTGGAAGATCTTCGTGGATAATGGGTGCGACGAAACGAATAGAGTGGGAGAAGTGCTGGGATCCGCACAGTGGATGTGAAGACGGGTCATATAAAAAATCTACGATATTGTCACTATACTTGTTATATTGTTCTCGATTTGTTTCTCGGTGGACCAATAGCTATAATCACTGGCGTTCTAGAAGAACTGGATTCGCAAAGAGCAATCCTACTTCCTATCGAAAAAACGTGGTATATGCCTGAGATAAAAAGCTGGAAATGCGCTGGCGCGGCTATTGTGGAATTCGAAAGGAAATTATGCTCGATTATCATTCAACTGAATGGTATTATTGAAGAGAAAAGGCGATAACTTGTCAAACTACAGATGAATCAAACAAAAATTTGGTTATACACTCGCAAGACGGCTATGAGACATGGAATCGGGTAGGAGATCTTTCGAATCCCATACCACATGGGCATAAGTCGCTTGGGTATAGAAATAGGGAAAATTTTTAAAAGAGCGCTGTCGGGTTAACAGCACCATATTTAATAGGAATTGGAAACAAATATTACTATACACTGAATCGTTCGCCGATTTGATGACTCGCCTCAAGAGCAACAACCCTCTCGTCGTTCCGATGTCTTCAAACTGATATCAAGCTTATATACAAAGATAAAAAAAAACGCTGACATGTTACATCCATTACAGGTCGCCGTAAATCATTTTTGGCTATGGCATTCTCTCAGTCACCATGTGGACGCCATGAATGTGGTCGAATGCATGGCACATCTCTCAAATGTTGGTCAACATCGAACGCCTTGTCCTTACCGGGGAGCAGCGCACTTCACCACCACACCATCCGGTGAAGGTGTGGTGATGGTGTGGTGGTGAAGTGCGCTGCTCCCCGGTAAGGACGACAGCGCGGGTTCGTTTCCTACCGCATACATCTGCGGTTCGGAGTTTTTCAAATATCTCAGCATTATTTACGAATAAAGAAATCGTCGGAAAAATCTAATATTGAAACTGCAAATAGCTAGCCCATAAATAGTTGATTAGTGACGGCTGCGATAAATGTCTTCATGAAGGTCAACTGCTGTACCTATTATCCGTTTTCTCTGAATTTGAGTTCTCCTGCTCATTTCCGTGACCTTACTTGACGTTCGTCCTTCCACGTATTCAGGGACATTGAGAATTTTCAACTATTGCTGGATAATGTTTTAACGTTTTGTTTTCTGCCTTCTATAATTTTCATGGCAGGTTACTAAGCGAAATACAACCACAATGTTGCTGAGATATTTGCAAAACTCTGGACCGCAGGTGTCTATGGTGGGGAACGAACGCGCTATTATCCTTTCCGGGGAGTAACGCGTTCACCACCACACCATGCGGGTCCTTTGTTTCGCCTGTCTGTCAGCTAGTTTTCACTAAAAGTGAACTAATTTAGAAAAGTCGCTTTTGCAATTGCTAAAAAAGTAGTAAATATTAATAGTTCCCAGGATCGACTTTCTAGTAACCTCGGCATTGGAATATGAATGCGTCGTTTTCTTGTTCAGCAATCGCGAGGTTTTTAAACAGCATACATTTACTTCCATAAAAAACAATACAATACAACGCTAGCTGACGTTTCGGCAATATCGCCTTCTTCAGAGCCGCTTTTTCGTGACTTCCAATGAGGAACATCCTATCAATATTTGAGTGCATCACTGTGGCAATATTTTCGTCACCCAGCAAAGTCACAACCAAAAACGTTCTAAAATCCGAAGGCAAACCCTGAAAGACGAATGCCTCACTATCACGCGTGACCTGGCGCCCTATTTCAAAATGATATTTTGATCCCATGGCGTCTTGCTCGCAACTCCACGTGAGTTATATGTGGGCCAGTCCCGCACGTAACATCACGGTGAGTGGCCTTTCTGTTCAATATGGCGTCTATTTGAAAGTTTGATCTTCATTAATACTTTAACATTTCTTTTCCACCGAATAATAAAAATATTCTAATATAAAATACGTCCAGGCTGTGAGGAAGGCGAAGTCGCCGATACGTCAGCCATCGACCAACAACATCAAAAACAACGACAACGACAACGAAGACCTATACCAACCTCGCGTCAGCTTAAGACGATCAGTTTATGAGATCATATAAATAAATATATCAACTATCTATGCCGAGGTTTATAGAAAGTCGGTCTTTCGTGTTCTTAAACAAAAGTTCTTGTTTTTGTGATGTATTTTTATTTGTAATGAATAAGGCGTTATTGTCTGGTTCACACTAAAAATATTTTGACACTTAGGCTGGGAAAACGGAAGCAGGATACGCTAAAGGCTTTTTCCTGTCCTTAAGTGATGACAAACTCTTCTGTTGAAGTGCAAAGCACTCATTTCTTCTCTGACTGGTTTCCAAATTCGTTTCGTACAGTCCAAAGGTACATTTAACTAGCATTGTACAGTAAACTTAAAAACGAAGAACAGGTATATAAGTCCGTTTGGACTTCTTTGAACGGTTTTTAAGAGTTCCTTTTCTTTTAAATTACTGTAGCGAGAGTTTTATTCACAATCCAGAGGTCTTTTTTCAATAGGTCCATTGCTTTGATCATGGTCGATTAGCACGATGTATCTCATTTCGCACAAGATTTTGAAATGTCTGTTTCGATAGAAATCGATGACGATTACGAGAGTGATATTGAAGGAAAACGCCTCACTAAATAGTTGTTCTTTAAAAATAAATATTACTTATATCAGTTAAATATATCAAAATACATGAAACCTTCTTCTACTTAGGAAAAGCTTAGTAACAGCAACGATAGGAAATTCATAATGCTTCCCATGATTTTCCGACTTCGTAAAAACGTTAAACATTTTCAACCATGAGAGAGCTCATCGTCAGTTCCTCGGCACACTTTTAAATCACAATTCTTTTTGAAACAGCTTAACGGTGTTCTGATTAACACCTGAATGACACATAAGTGTCTATGTCTAGAGTTATCGACTCCGTTATTGAAAAAATACCTTAAACTTTTAACTAAACTGTGAAACAGTGTAGTGCACTAATAGTAAATCCTAATCACCGACGATGGGCACCGCTTTTCTTTACAGCGCTGAAATTTTCCTCTATTTCATGGAGTGCCCAACATTTGTACTCAGATATAACCTAATTTGACCTTCACTAACGAGTTTTCTAGTGCAGAAAATATCTTGAAAACTAAAACTTTTATTCCTAGGTCTTCTACAGAAATACACAAAACGACGCCCAGTTGAATGACTAGCGGCGAGTTCCGTCCTCGAAGAACACTCCGCCGTCGATGGCACAATACTTGGGGCAGATTCCTGGTTCTCCTGCTGATCCTGGCGGACCAGCTTGTCCAGGAACGCCTGGATTTCCGGCTGCTCCGGGTTGTCCGTTCGGTCCCATGGGTCCTTTCGGTCCTGGCTGACCTAAAAGAACGAAGTTAATGTTCCGAAAGTAAAACATCTATGCAAACATAAATTAAAAAGTTCAACTCAACATACCAGGGCCACCAGGTTGCCCAGGTTGTCCATCGGGTCCAGGAGGTCCTCGAGGTCCTGGAGCTCCGGGCGCTCCTGGGGGTCCGGGCACAAGTGGTTCAGAGATGGCAGGTGCTCCAGCTTGTCCAGGAGATCCAGCAGCACCTGGTTTGCCACTTGCTCCAGGAGGTCCTTTAGGTCCTGGCGGTCCAGGTTGTCCGCCACTTCCGGGCGCACCAGGATTACCTGGTGCTCCGGCGTCTCCGGGTGGCCCCGCCAATCCAGGTGGTCCTGGTGGTCCTTGCGGGCAAGGCCTACACGGTGGTGGTGTGATCGGTTCGCATGGTTGCTGCGGTGGTCGTCCTGGATTACCTGGCAAACCCGGCGCCCCAGGCTTTCCTGGCCGACCAGGCTTTCCGGGAGTTCCAGTAGGACCAGCGGGTCCAGGAAGACAGCAAGAGTTACAGTTTCCTCCTCCACTTCCACCACCTCCACCACCTCCTCTAGAGATGTCACCGCTTGCGTATCCGCTATGACGTGCGGTTCTGTTTCCGGATGGGAGGTTCTTAAGATTGTTTACTTCGCTCCAGATATCCTTAGCAGATCCTTTGCAAAAGTTAATCTCGTTATGCATGATTTTTTTGACATGGTGGACGTAGTTGTACACCATTGGAAGAGTGATGCATACCGACAATACGGAAACAACAGAGAATGTAACAGCCGAATAAGCGACGAAGCGATAGGCCCTAATGCGGTGTTCGAGATCCATGGCGGCAGAGTGCAGTGCCGTGACCGATCTCTGCCGTTCTTTATATTGCCGAGGTTTAACCTTTTCACTGTCCTGATGCCTCTGTCTGACTTGTACTCTCTGCAGAATCGAGAAATTTAAGTGCAAAACCCGCCCATTTGATGTGCGAACTCAAGTGCATGGCCTTGAATATGAACCATTCTGTTTACCTCTATCACCTTCGTTCAAATTAATCATCGAATGAATCGCATGGACGGCAGTAAAATCTCTAATTAGTTTTTCCGCGTATACGGTCTTCTTAATGTGGTCCACTCATTTCAAAACCAAGAACCGCGCTTAAATTTCTGCATGGGGCTAAAAATCTTATGATTGTCGACTAGGAATAGTCGCAAGACGCTATGGAGGGGGATTATAGTCGGCTTTTTTTGTTCTATTATGCTAAAAGTGTACTGGATTTGTTGAAGACACCATGGCTTTCCAGTTCCAAGGCATTTGGTTATCAACTTGAAGCTGAGACAGTGTACGGGATAGAATTGGCATATCTGTAAGCATATCTACTCATGTCTGTATGAATAAGTTTATTTATATACGGAAGCAATCACTTAATCCGATCCAGCAAAAACAGGTATCTAGTAGTTATCACCTTGCAGGAAGAACAACGGATTTTAGTTCACATGTGACCCACATTCTGCCAATTCTGGAAACCTTCCAACTAGTAGAATTGAGGAAAGGAGGGGATTTTTAGATGGACCAACTCGTTAATATAACTATATTTGAAGAGAAAACGTTTATAACGTTATCGTGTTTAAAATCAAAAGTAAGAGCATAGTCAAGCGAAGTATGGGCAATTCTAAATAAGAATAATGAAAGCTTGTTGTCTGAAATACATTCGTTGCTGGACCACCAAGAACATGTGATAACCAAACTTGAGAAATATATTCTGATTTATTGTAAACACCTATCATCAATGCTTGAAATGCTGAAAAACATCCATTGATGTTTCAGACCAACGTATGGAATTTTATAGAATCTTATATATACGAATTCTTTTAGGAATCGTTATCGAACTCTTAACTACAATTCGCTGCTTAATACGCCTTCACTTATACCCAATAAAAAATATGCGTCAGGACTTTCACAGAAAAACCACTAGATCAAATCGTCTTTACATACCTGTAAGATGGAAAAATCAATCGTGTTTAGGAATCCAATAGTGGTGATTTCAGCGATTACTGAATTTGACGGATTCAACTGAACGGACAGAATACTCCGAAAAATTAGCTGACCCATGTCCTATTAATCCAAGTCCATTTTCTCTCTCATAAAGAATTTTTTGTGTTTTGAAACCCTCTTAAAGTAAGAAACTAAACAAAATAAAGAAATTAAGCAAGGTAAGAAACTAATATTATCCGTTTGGTTCCCATAAAACTTTTCACTCTTTACAAAATTCTCCCGGCTTTATTTGAACTCTTAAACAAACACTAGGTTTTCCTTGTAAATGATGTTATTCCAACATACCCCTTTTTCATAGTGACCATACTGATAACAATATTTCCAACATTAATTTATTTGCAAATTTTTTCAGCTTTATTGTTTTTGGGATTCTTTGGTTTCCCTGGACAAGAACAATCTATTGAAGAGGGAAAGGGGGAAGAACTACAAACAATCGACTAGGATCAATCCGGACTTGAGGAGGGGCGAAGGCGGCGAGACGTTACCCGGCGAAAGTTTTTTTTTATCATTTCCGTGCTAGCTTATCAATAGGAAAATACATATTGCTTAATTTGTTTGCTGAATGTGTGCCTGCCTTGTTTACTTCACTTTCATCTTTGGAAAGTGGGGCATGGTAGTGGGTTGGTCTACAATTCAAAAGCCGTTCTTTGTTTTGTCGAATGAATAGCTTGATTGGCATCGAAATGTAAAAAGGGTGTGATCGACGTTAAAGTCATGCCATTGTTGTCGTTGTTGCTTCTTTGTTGTTTAATTAAGTGACGAAAACGTCCAACTTTGCGTTGAGCCACATGGGGAGACGCCTAATTGTGGATCCTCACGGGTTTGCTGCTTTCTTGAAAATAGTTATCAAGCACTCGAAGTTTGTGAATATGACGGAGTTGTTAGGAGAGTTTTTCCCCTATCATTCTATGGATATGAGTGATAGGTATCCTACAGCTTACTATGTGGTACCATGATCCATCATGCAAACACGATGCTGTCAGGATTTAGAAGGGTTTGGCTGCCTATGTTGAGTCTATTTAGGAATTTCTTTTCTATACCTGTGCATTCCATACAATAATCCTGATTCAGCAGAGCGATTATAATGCAATAACAATCAAATAACCCGTTAAATTACCAGTCAATGAACGTCTTTTGAATGAACGTCTTAGAAGAAATGTCTTTTGTAAATTATTAAGTGCAGAGAATACCTTTCCTGTCCTGACCTCTTCTTCTTTGATTTGCCAGTGCTATTGAATGAATACATATAGTGTGGTACAAAAAATTTCTAGAACCCACTAAACCGAAAATGAACACTATAATATGCATAGCATTCGTTATAGGTTAAACAGTGCTCACAAACATCGATAAAAAATAACATGCGATTAAAGCTGAAAGCAACATCAGCAGCAACAATAATGATAGCAACAATAACAACGGCAAAAGAAACAACAACGATGACAACAACGGGCATAGCAACACCACATTGAGTTGTTGAATAAAATGGTTAGGATGTTTACCTTTTTCCTAGTACATCATTTTATTGACATAATTCGCAAGGCATCGATTGTTGACTTGCTAAAGTAGTTGATTTGCTTCTTTTACTCTATTATGGTGCGAAATGGAAATTTGTTGCTGACCTTTTGATCAGAAAATAGGATTTCGGAGCTAGTACTTCATCATATGAAGTGTGACTTGCACGGGGTTTCAGTACATTTCTAGTACGGTTTTGTGCTAGTTGTAATCACAGATGTGAAACAAATGTATTGTTTCCGTCTTAATAACAATATTAATATACAAATATACATAGTTCTTCGATATGACAGTGAACACCCACAACGTGTGGGTCATCGACTAGGGCCAATCTAGCTCTAAAGAAGACGAAGTTGTCGAACCATCATCCAAATACTCTTTTTTATTAACCTCGTGCTAACTTAATAATCCAAGAAGGTATTGAATATATATATATATATTCGTGTCTTATGCAGCGGTTAGTGGTGCATTGTGGTGCACACATGGTCATTGGTTCGATCTCGATCTAACTTGGTACATCGGCAGGCCCATGCAAGGCATTGGTTAGATCAAATAATAATCCAGTTAAAAAAGCATACGATCAAAAGATCAACTAACCAACCATCACCTCTACGACAGTACGAATAGGCTGTAATGCATAGCAATTGCTAACAGACTTCATATTTTTACTTGTTAGCTAGAGGGTTGCAGTGGGTGTCGAAAAAAGCAGGCAAAAAGCGAATCAGAAGATAAGTCGCAAAAAAACTAAATCGCTGAAAAATGAGAAGGAAAAAAAGTTTCGAATCTGTATTATATTGAATAGAGTTCATAAGAACAAACGTTTCTCGTTTAAATATATCGAAAATGGTTTTATGTGTACTTCCTTTCATTGGTGAGCTAATGTGAGGCTGATGAATTAAACTTTGTTCAGCTAACCTTTCGAGATCTTCGTCTTCGTCAGAGCCAATGACCCCAATCAATATCCACAGTTCTCCGTACTCTGAGGAGGATGAAGACTCTGAAACATTATCCCAATAAAGTTTGTTTTATCAAGATTATGTTAGCTCAACAATGAAAGAAGGTATAATGATCATTTATACCGAGATTAAACGAAGGTTGGTTTGTGAAGTTCTACCTTCTACTGAACACATCGCATATTGGTTTTGCTTTGTCTTTATCTCCATGTGTTCCTGAGATCGCTTCATGAAACACGACAAGTTTAAGGAAATTTAGAAGGAAACGCTAATTCAATGAGTTTAAGGGAACTTAAAAGAAAGTGATGTTATGCTAAGCGTCGTCACTGTGGACGACGATTAATGATGTATTCATATTCGTCAACCTCATCATCATGTTGCCTTATCATAGACGTCGTCTATAAAGCCGAACGATGATGACCGGAATCTGTGGACATGCTCATAGTAGATTAACTGACATATTGGTGACAAGTGTTCCTGAACAAGGTGGGTATTAAAAACTAACTAATCATCTATTTACTAGTTCACCAAAATATTTTAATTTGTTTGAAATTCGTTCGCCTCACTGAAAACGTTGACAATTTCTACTTTTTTTGATAGCACCCTTAAGGGAAAAAATGACTGAGAGAAAGATAAAGCTAGGGCCCGAGTTTGACACGATGGATAGCAGGTGAGCCTCGGTAAGGGTAGCCTCGGGTTTCGATCAGACCTCCGCCCTGAGCTTTGCTCAAATTTTCGCATCGCTGTGGTTGCTCTTCTTTCTGTTTTTTGTTTTTATGCCCATATCATTATTGAAATACAGTAACCCTGATAAGTTTTCATGTAAGACACTGACTATGGCTTCACTTTGGATCATCTCCAATCGAAAAAACTTTTCTGATAGCTGAAAAGTACAAGAAAGCAAATCTATCTGTACGCCAAAGTTTCTGCCCTATTTGTTTCATGGCCTCTTAAAGTGATCCTACATACTGTAAATTATATGAGAACACTTGGAAATAATCGATGTAAAAGTCTACAGGTGAGAAAGCCGACGAAAACAGTGTTAAAATAGTTGAATTGAGCAGAAACGTCGTGAATTGATCAATTTCCATCGATCCAACAATTTAACCTGACTTATTTTTCACCACTTCTACTAATATTACACTACATATTTTAGTGTCACATACATTAAAACTTCTAAGAATAACATGATGCATTGATTACGGACTGAATCCGGCATCGATCCGAGAATATTTCAACTCATGAGAGAACCTAATCAATAAATAATTTCGGAACGCGAAAAAAACTGAGTAGAATTATTCCTGTGTAATGCCACTTCTTAACTAAATTCCTTTACGCTTAGATGCTGATACATTCTTGCATTTCTACTGAGTCAGTCAGTCATACGCCTCTTGACTTCTTCAACAGAACGGTTAGTAAAAGCATTTATTAAAGCGGTGATTTGGTAACTGTTCAGTCGCCAATTCAACTCAAACACATCTACTGAAGCATCTTTATATAATTTATACCTTGCATTTATAAAACGTTTAAGTTAATATTAACTTAGTATTCATTACTATTTTGCTTATTATTCCATGCTAAAAAATATGAACGGTTTTATCACTGAATAGGAAATGTATGGAAAAGGCCACCTCATCGATAGAAAGGCGACTAAATCATATCATTATTCCGAAGCTCTAGCTTATTCCGCAGTTTATTTATAAATGTTTTCTCTACGCCCACATCTAAATAGGAGAGCTACTGTTATCATTAACTATGTTGTGTATGGAATATTTTGTGCAGTGTCATTCGGGCCCGTGTAGTGTAGTAGTTAGAGGTGCCCTGCAATATTCCAGGTTGTTCTTAGTTCTATTCTACGCCGTAGGCAAACGAAGCTCTAGCTTATTCCGCAGTGGGCAGATTGACACTAAACTTATCTGACAAGACGAAAAACACTGAACTGGTGCATTTATAGTTCTTCACAAACCATTGTACAAGCCAAATCTGAATTCAGTCACCTCTACGAATAGCGTCCAAAGCACGGCACATCCATCACGGATTGATCAACGCTGGATGAATGGTTCTTTTAGCTTTTATGATAATTCTAATTCTTTAGGGAGCATAGAGTTTCATTTGCGCAGTTGAATTGCATTGTGTTTTAATGTAATCCAGTACAGGTCTGGTGAGTGTTGCTAGTTGAAAGCGAACTCGACCGATAACGGACGGCGCTACCGGTTTTTCTTTTGATGGAAAATGAGAAGAAGAGAGCGGACGATGACAACGTTAGCCTTGAGATAACAACGGAAAAGGCATCGACGAAGGTCAACATCAAAAGATGTCGTAGGGAAAAATTTTGTCATCAACGCTTAAAGCGGAAAAAAGGAACTACCTACGCAATCACCTGCTACGTCCCATAATTAAAAAAAAACTCTGAGCAAAAAAAGAATCTTTTTAAACAGAAGCAAGCGAAACAGGGTAGTAAAATATGTAATAAGACATGCCAGATCATTTCAAGTGGTGACCGGTTTCATGAGTTTCATGGGATTAAGCTATTTGATTTCATGGCAGGGAAAAGGTAGTCCACCTTACAGGGACAAGAAGCTGAAAATCATGAGGATAAATGAGGTCTCTTTGCTTTTTTTTTAATTCCCAATAACTGAAAAATGACAGTGATGAAACACCGATAATGCAAGTTGCGTTACGACGAATTGAAATGCCTTAAATTAAGGTATCGTTTAGTTACAGAACATCAATGATGACTAAGTTATGAAAAGAGGACTGTCTGTTTTCCTATTTTGACTGATCATAAGTCTTTTACCTTTCAAAAATTCTTTACTATATACTGTGAGTGTGAAAGAGATGAACGTAAATAGTGAAACATTAAATAATTTTTGAATAGTAAAGATAGGAATGGTTTGCGATCCTGTCAATCATGGAATGAACTCAAGCAAACACCTGCGAAGTTTGCATTCATCTGGGTTGTGCAACAGCGTTACCCATTTGGCTCGGAACACCAGAAAGACGTGAAGATTAATCAATTTTTAAAACGACCCCATCTATATCTACAGTCTCGTTTACTCGCGGCTTCCTATAGGCACCCTGTCGGACATCGCTGTTTACAAGGAAGATACCCTTAAGTCTCTTGGACAGCGCACTAGATTGGAACTCATTTGTCGAGGATGCCTACAAATCCTTTCCCACATACTTATCAGTCACTTGATTTCATTTGAACTTTGACCAATTTGACATTAAGGACAGAATCCGTAAACACAAAAACACCCGTGCAGGTATTTACGAATTCTTCTACACACAGTATAAAAAGCAGATCAACCATTCACAAAATCGTAAACCTGTCTGCAGAATACTTTTGCGTTATTTAAAAAAAAACCATGCTAGAAAAACCAGCTTCTTTTCAGCCAAGGTTTTCACCTCACCCGGCGCGCCGAATGGACCCGAGACCAGTCGATTCGTGTTCTCTACACGAAGGAGATTTGTGGACGGAAAGTACGAAAAGGAGGATGAAGTATACCAAATGAAGTAAGTCACGCCATTAACAAGTGCTTAAGAAAAAGTGGTCTTAAAAATTATGTAACGATTATTGACATCCCACCCAATACTCTACGCCGTCAGTTAGTTCGAAGCCGTCTCTATAATCATTTGTGCAGCTCAGAAAACTGTATGATCTGTCCCAACGGGAGAGACGGGGATTGCATGTGTTTAGATATAATGTACTTGATCTCATGTAACGCACGTGGCGAGGAATATATCGGAGAAACGGGTACACCACTTTGTGTCCGCATAAAAGAACATCTAGATGGAAAAGCTAAAATCCGTTTAAACACCCCTCTAGGTACGCATAGGGCACAAAAGCACAACGGCGATGATTTTGAAGTGACTGCGTGGATCCTAGCGCAGGAATCAAAGACGCCAAAGCGCAAAACTCTTGAGGCGTTTTGGTTAAATTTCAAAAATCCAAAGATGAACCGGAAAGACGAATGCATCACTATCACGCATGACCTGGCGCCCTATTTCAAAATGATATTTTGATCCCATGGTGTCTTGCTCGCGACCCCACGTGAACTACGTGTGCGCCAGTCCCACACGTAACATCAAGGTGAGTGCCCTTTTTATTCAATATAGCGTCTATTTTGAAGTTTGATCTTCACTAATACTTTAACCTTTTTTCCACCGAATCATAAAAATATTCTAGTATAAAATACGTCCAGGCTCTGAGGAAGGCGAAGTCGCCGAAACGTCAGCCATCAACCAACAACACCAAAAACAGCGACAACGACAACGAAAACCTGTACCAACCTTGCGTCAACTTAAGAAGATCAGTTTATAAGACCACATAAATAAATATATCAACTATCTATGCCGAGTCTTAACCCTTTTATTTACTGCCGTTTTCTTTTTAATGGCAGGGTATGTTGCGAAATGTAACTCGCATATAATGCTGAGGTATTTGCAAAACTCCGGACCGCAGGTGCATGCGGTGGGGAACGAACGCGCTATTGTCCTTACCGGGGAGTAGCGCACTTCACCACCACATCATCTGGGTCCTTCGTTTTGCCTGTCTCTCAGCTAGTTCTATAGATCTTTTGCCATCAGCAATCACCCGTCAATGGGATTGATCTGGGGAGCCCAAATCGGCATTGAACCCAGTTAAGTAAATAAAAGTGTTAAGATTGTGATTACAACTAAGCCTCAGCTTAATGCCGATTTGGACTACCAGATCAATCCCGTTGACGGGTGATTGCTGATGGCAAAAGATCTATAGAACTAGCTGAGAGACAGGCAAAACGAAGGACCCAGATGATGTGGTGGTGAAGTGCGCTACTCCCCGGTAAGGACAATAGCGCGTTCGTTCCCCACCGCATACACCTGCGGTCCGGAGTTTTGCAAATATCTCAGCATTATATGCGAGTTATCTATGCCGAGGTTTATAGAAAGTCGGTCTTTCGCGTTATTAAGAAGAGTGCAGTTCGCCTCATGCCTAACTTTTTCCGTAGGCAAGATATTCTCGGTACAGATTTGTTCTTATCAAAACACTCATTAATCAATTTTTGTAGTGATCAATCAGTTGTCGGGTCTAGGAAAACTGGTACTAATTGTGGAAGTCAAAACTAAGCTCAAAAAAATTCTTAACACTAATTATGCGTGGAAATCTGCAGTGTCTTTAATACACGATGAGAATGTTTCCACTAATTATAAAGGATACCTCTATTACTCCACGGATCTCCCTCATATTAGGGATCTCGAGCCGGTTAGTCGCGAGGCTACTTGGCGCGTCCCCAGGTGGCGAATAGAAGGTTAATCGCTGACCAAAAGCGACATTTGCTTTCCTGAGATGCAGGTGGATCCAGAGAATTGACACGACCGACTTTCTATTAACCTCGGCATTGATCAAGTGATTTCCTTCGTATTTTTGTTGAGCAAACGCGAGGTGTTACTATTCTTTGTTCACGATTAAGCTGACGTTTCGGCGGATTTCGCCTTCTTTAGAGCCGCTTTCTATGAGGTTTCCACTAAGTATGTCACGTAGAGACCAACCGCACAAAAATCACGTGGAAGTATAATGTGACCTCACAGAAAGCGGCTCTGAAGAAGGCGAAATCCGCCGAAACGTCAGCTTAATCGTGAACAAAGAATAGTAACACCTCGCGTTTGCTCAACAAAAATACGAAGAAAATCCAGAGAATTGACTCCTTGTTTCTGCTGCGCTGATTTGACACATACTTTCTGTATTTGCTAGGCGTATTCATGCATGCATGTGTGGGTGCGTTCTTGCTTATGCGGATTGTATTCTACGAGTCAATTCGGCCAAAACCCGGCAATCAAGTGATAGGGAAATATATGGGGAGGCGGTTAGGAGTCGCCTCCAACAAATAAGTTCCATTTCCACTCTGGGAGAACCTGGCAAGCTACCCGCTAGTATAGCCAGCCCCCACGTTCAATGCCCAGAAAGCTATACGTGGGTATCAAAACGCTATACGCAGTAATGGAAAAAACGGGCCTCATTCCCCTGACCCCAAAAAAGCCCCCGATTTCGCAGCGTTGGGTACGGCGGTTACGGAGAGGCTGCCAAAACCTCAGGATCAATGGAAGCTGCCTGGATCACGAAGAACTGAGGTGACGATCTGTACCTACAATGGGCGTACACTTGCATCCGATTCCTCGATAGAAGACACTTGCTGATGCAAGCAAGGATAAGGTACGACATCATCGGCCTGGCCGACGACCACCCATTCAACGCCGTCTATGACGCTGGAGAAGAACTGTTCGTCGGAACATGTGACAGTAGAGGAATCGGCGGCGTCGGCGCTCTCGCCAACACAAGTTTGTCCATGAACATCAATTCATTCGAACGACTTTCAACCCGAATCGGACGTTTACAATTAAAAAGATGTGGATCAATACCGGCTCTGACAATCTTCGCCGTTTACGCGCCGACATCCAATTACGACGAGGAAGAAATGGAAGCGTTCTATATGGACATGGAGAATTTCTACAGAGAATACCACACATTGTTCAAAGTCATCATTGGAGATTTCAACGTCAAGATTGAACCAAGAAGAACGTCTGAAGAATGTCACATTGGGGCCCACGGATTAGAATGGAACGAACAGAGTGAGCGGCTGCCTAAGCTTATCATGGCGACCAAGACAATCCATGGTAACTCGCAATTCCAGAAGCTTCAGCCTCAACGCTGGATGTCGGAGTTTCCCAACGGAGAGTACCATAACGAAATAGACTATATCATAGTGAATAGAAGTTTTTGCCTAACCGACGTCGCTGTTGTTCCAAAATTCTAAACGGGATCAGATCATCGTCTCCACCGTGCAAGATTCTATTCTTCGCGAAAAGGAGAAAAGCCGCTAAATTCAAAAGCCAAAGTCCCAGAACTGCTGTAAACTGGGATTTATTCAATTCATTAGTCAGCTGTTGGAAAGATGCCGTAGTCGATAACATCGACAAAGAATACGATCGGCTCATTCAACATCTTCACGTTAGCGCTATGAAAGTTGAGAGTTCGAAAGTCACCAAGAGACGTTTGTCTCCAAAAACACTAGAACTGATACGCCAGCGTGGAATCGCACGAGCTGCAGGCAACCGTGAACTAACGTCCGAACTTGTAAAACAATGCAGACAGGCGATAAAAGAAGATCTTAAAGAGAGAAGAGCAACAGTAATTGTCGAAACTGCGGAGGCTGGGAAAAGCATTCGAAAACCCACCGAAGCTTCGCCAATTACAAGACCAAAATGATTGCACTCCGACGCCCAGACGGAACAGTTACAGCGTCCAGAAAGGCAGTGAAGAAAACCATTTCACGAATACTACTCAGATCTCTTCGATAGCCACGTCCACCTTCCATCATATGAGGCAAAGGAGGATGGATATATTGTACGACCAATCCTCCCTTCCGAAATCCGACATGCCATTTCGTCGGTGAAAAATCGAACAACAGCAAGTTTGGACAGGATAAGCCCAGAACGCCTGAAGAACCTTCCGCCAGTCCTTGTAAACACACTGGCTCGGCTCCCACACGTTACCTGTCTGAATGCAAGGTCCCTACTCAGTGGAACACCATAAAGACCGTGTTTCTGTTCGAGAAAGGTAACCCACACGGTATCGGCAACTAGCTTCCAATCTGCTTACTGTCTGTCGTCTAAGAATTTTTCACTCGAATCGTCCTAGACAGGATTGACAGAACACTAGACGAAGGACAGTCTTGTGAGCAAGCAGTGTTCTGAAAAGGATTTAGTACGATAGATCACATCCACACGATAACAAGGCTCATTGAAATATCGCGAGAGTACAAAAAACCGCTTCGTCTGACTTCTATCGATTCGAAGAAGGCCTTTGACTCAATTGAAATAGAAGCAGTCATGGACGCCCTTGATAGTCAAGCAGTTCCTACTCAGTACATAAAGATTCTTCGTGAGCTTTGAAAATATTTTACAACCAAGATATCACCATTCTACAACGATATTAACACTGACGTCAAAAGAGGAGTTAGGCAAGGCGATACCAACTCGCCAAAATTATTTACCGCCACTCTACAGATCGTCATGCAAACATTGGAATGGGACAACATGGGAGTGAAAATCGATGGTAGGCAATTACACCATCTTCGCTTTGCTAATGACGTCGTCCTAATGACACCAAACATTAGCTATGGGGAACGCATGGTGGCCGGATTTGATAAAACCTGTGGAAAGATTGGTCTTCAACTAAATCTCACAAAAACGATGTTCATGAAGAGCGGATTGGTTTCGCATACCCCATTCACGCTCAACGGAACGAATATCTCTGAATGCTCCAGTTATATTTATCTAGGTCGGGAAATCAATATGATGAACGTCTTAGCTCCAAAACTGAGCAGAAGGAAACGAGCGGCGTGGGGAGCTTTCAAGAGCATCGAGGATGTAGTGAAGAGGACTAGGAACACTCGACTCCGAACCCACCTCGAAAGGTTGATGCTAGGAGTATCCTGTTTCACACAAGTCAGGGATGGGATCCCAAGCTCCGATCTGCATCAACGACCAAAAATCAAAGATGCCGTTTTGTATGCCAAGCAATCGAAGATAAGGTGGGCCGGGCACGTAATACGTATGAATGACAACCGATGGACAAGAGCCGTTAGTGACTCGATTCCTCGGGATGTCAAACGTACTCAAGGAAGACCACAGACGCGCTGGTCAGAGTTCTTTGCGAAGAGCCTAGAAGAAAGATATGATGCTCGACGAGTCCCTGGAGCGAGCAGAACCCACTGGGCTCGTCTTGCACGCAACAGGGAAAAATATTAGTAAGGTAATTTGTAGTAGTCTATCGTAGTAGGTGTTCCTCTCCAATACACAAGGCTAGAAAATATTCACGGTAATCAAAATTGTGCCATAAACACAGAGATACGAGGTACGTCAAAATCAAATAGATCTACCACAAAGGATTATGGCAACTCTTTGATTAAAAAAAGAAAAACAAGCATAAAACAATGGTTGAGATTTCCTAAATGTTTGCCCAACTCAGTTATCGTGCTGCAAACTTTGTGTTTACTATGTTTGTGTTTTGTTTAGATAGTATTTAAGAAAAATGTCTATATATCCTGAGAACGCTTTTAAGTGATGGTGAATCGATAACATATTTTTCCCTGTGGTAAAGGAGATGATGCTGCTGGTTGGGAGTCAGACTACAACACACGGAAGGCTGTTTATTCTATTAGCAGAATGTCTTCTAGCTAAGATCGAAATCGACATTTCCATTTGGACTAGAATGAATGAACTAACTAATGCAACATCACCAACCGAAGAGTTCATGTCTAGTTGAAATCAAGCTTAGGTTGAACTGCTTAGGGATTGCCGTTGTCCAACCAATGTCCTAAGCGATTTCCTCGTTTTTAAATTGTTATTGTTATTGTGGTTTACAAAACTCATCATCACACCTACTGTGCGGCTCTCCGCACTTCTTGTATTCGATTCATTTTCCTCATATTCATTGTCCACTAGGGTCTTCGAACATATCGCAGGTTGTTTCGGTTACTGCTTGAGAATTTCCGATTAGCCAACCTACGGCGTTCCCGTGTGGATTGTGGGAGAGCGTTATGGAATGGGTAGAAATAGCGCCTTTCGACTGCATTGTAAACCTTTGCGCTGACCCTTACTCATCGTCGGTGAAAATAGGAAAAATAAATGAGGACTTTAAGATGGAATTCCGGAAGATAAAATGTGGCGTTCGATGTTTGCCGAACTTTAAAAGCCAAGAGAACTTGTACACACTTCGGATTTTCGACATCGTAATGCTTAACTGTATACATAGAAATCCCTATGAGACGGGAGATGCAAAAAAATGGCTAAGCGTAACCTTAAGTCTACGCCTGAGCTCGGAACCAAGCCCAAACGTGAGATTCCAAAAACAAGCCTCTTATCAACATTTTTTGAATTGTTGAGCTCACAGAAAGTTGATAAATGACTTTTATTCGGCTAACGTTTCGAGACATCTTTGCCTTCATCAGAGGCGATGATCCAAGCCGATGGTACACAAACCTGTAATACTAAAAAAACTGTTGATGTTAAAGAAGAAAAGTTGTATCGTTGTGATTTAGTGATGGTTTCTGATTTCACATCTTTCTCTCCTAATCTTTTCACATATTGATGAAGCGTTTAAGCCCAGTAGACTACTTATTTTGTGCTGTTCATTTCTATGTAGCTTTGCATAATTGGAAGGATCAGCGTGGTGCGGTGGTAAACGCGTTAACCTCAGGAATAGGTAATAGCGTGTTCGTTCCCCACCGCAGACGCCTGCGGTTCGGAGTTTTGCAAATATCTCAGTATCATTGTGGTTGTATCTTTGTATAGTTTTAAAACTGTTTGTGTGCTTTAGTTTATCCCGTCACCAGTTCTCCTACCTCTTTTCGGCTCAAAATAATTTTTGTCTCACTTAGAAAACAAATAGAAAACTAACAAAGCAGTGAAACGGTGGCTGTTATATTTGTTTCTACAGTTTCCTATTAAATAAAGCTTTTTTGCTGTTTTTAAATTCGCTGATATGGAATGATTTTCAGTACAATTCCAAGACTGACAAAATATTTTCATTCCATCGCAAAGTGAAGGAAAACAATGCGAGACATCAACAACAGTTCGAACGGCTCCGCAATCAAACGTCAAGCACTTTGATGTTTTCGCAGACGAAAAACATGTGATTTTGTACGCAGTATGCTGTTCGCAGTGTTCTTGCATTCTTTACCGCTTTGTTTTCCTTTTCTTTTTTGTTTTGCGTGTTGGAAATAATCATATAGTAAGCAAAGACTTCGTAGATGTTCAAGAGATCTTTTGTTGGACTTTGGACGAGATCTTATGACAAGTTTTCTACTACATATTCCTCCTTATTGAGAACTCATTTGGGTGATGTGCAAAACCAATAGAGAAGAAAAATATGGCGAAGCCGATTGCAATATGATTGTTTTCTTTTGTTTTGTTATTTTCTAGTCGTAGAATATTCGAGAACGAAAACGAAACGAACGTAGGCGTAGTCGAAATGTGGATGTCAAGCATCTTGGTTCACTAATGTGGCCATTTTTCTCCATTCGGGTCAGTTTAGTCGAAGCCTTTTTCAGGTGGTCACCACTCTAAGCAGTCGCTGCCCTTGTGGATCATAGGGAGATCTGTCGACATGCGATTAGTTCGGTAGCTAGACGGTGGTGATTTCTGGTATTGGTACTGGTTTATTATTAGCTGGGCTTCCGGAGATGGAAGCGTCGGACTTCTGAGCTTGGGAGGCCTTGCTGTGGTGTGAATCACCCGCTGTACATTACAGCCCGACACCCAGGAACACCTCCCAACTACGATGAGGTGGTAAATCGTTTAAAGGAGAATTAACATAACTTTAGATATGCTCCCAGGATCGACTTTCTATTAACCTCGGCTTTGGAATATGAATGTGTCGTTTTCTTGTTCAGCAAGCGCGAGGTTTTTAAACAGCATACATTTACTTCCATAGAAAAACACAGTATCGCCTTCTTCAGAGCCGCTTTTTCGTGACTTCCAATGAGGAAGTTTAGAACAGCTGATTATAGTCGCATGTGGTTGACGACTGCCACGAAACCGGAAGTCACGAAAAAGCGGCTCTGAAGAAGGCGATACTGCCGAAACGTCAGCTAGCGTTGTATTGTATTGTGTTTTTCTATGGAAGTAAATGTATGCTGTTTAAAAACCTCGCGATTGCTGAACAAGAAAACGACACATTTAGTTATGCTGTTATTTGGATGGATGTAAGTCGCTAAAGTACTTAAAAAATAAATGAACTGATGAAGAGCTCAAAAACAGCGGCTGATATACACTAGTTTTAGTGTTCCACGGCAACATACTGGCTGGGTGCCATGGAAAGAATAAAAAATAATAACACGTATCGCTTTCTAGAAATTGTTGCTGAATATCACCTGGACAGAGGAAATATTTTTTAAACCGACCGTGATTTAACTTTGATAGCTGAATAATAAACATATGTTTAAACTGTTGGGATTACACGAGGTCGACAAACAAGGTTTATTCGGCTAATGTTTCGACGTCTTCTTCATTCAGAGCCGATGTTCTGAATCGGTGGTCTACAGTTCACTGAAAAAGGTTTGCCTCGGTATGACTACGAAGACGCAACATCGACATGACGAACAACTGTGAACCACCGACTCACACCATTGGCTCTAATGGGGGCGAAGACGTTGAAACAGCCAAATTTACCTTTTTATCAACCTTCTGTAAGCCCAGCGATTTAAAAACAAGGGAAAACAATGATGAAATCAAGTTATACTGACGGTTGATTAGTTCATCCTGCATAAGCGAAACAACAATTCAGTCTATGGGTGATTTACTACTACCCGATATATGATGAGCCACAAAGCGCATGTCAGTTAGTTACAATGGCAACAACACTCTGTTGTAACTGCAAGCGAGACTCAAGTCGATGGATAATATACCGATTTCCGACATATGAAAGCGCTTAAACGAGGTCCATGACCAAAAGTATAAACTAGGTGAAGGCGTAAGGATAATCTTTCGATTTTAGGTATATATGACCAGCTATTTAACACTTATGGATTAATAACCAGACCAATGGACGTGTACAGCTGACCCTCGGTGTCGCTTGTAGGTTCGCAACCGTCCAATGATACGAACGGTACTGAATATTTCGTAAATAACTATCACAAGTACTACCTAAATTAAGTGACGAACACAAGTATATTTTTGTAATGGTCTTGTTCCAGATATTATTTTAAATCGGTGCTGATTTTTAAAACGACATTCAACCTACTCTTTCTGTGAAAAGTTCGACGAAATACACTCGGACTGTTATGCTGTTCATTGGGTATTCCAGTAAATATGGAAATAGTTTAATTTATGTGTTTCTACATGATGCGTGGCCGAGAGTAATTTTGGCCTAAACTTGTAAAGAAATATATCAGTATCTTATGTAGACAATTTTGCTTACCAAGATTCCTATACCGTTAAAATTGACGTATCCTGCCAAGGAAAATAAGTTTACTTGTTCTATTTCAGAAAATTTCAGTAATATGAAATCTGAAAGGCTTTTTGTTCCCTCACCTTGGTTTTTCATCAAGAGTCACTCGGAGATGACAGTATCCTCGAAGGCATTTGTTGTTCTTGCGTCAAAAGCTCCCCAAAGCTGTCCTTATTGCAACTTTCTTAAAATTCTGCATTAAAAGGTGTTTTAAAGATGGGAATACACTTGTGTCCTTGAAGCGATACACGGAGGTGCTCTCTGCAATTTCTCAAGAGACCAAGTTTTCAAGTGCACCAGTTACGAAAAAATTATCGGCAGTTGTCAAAAACATCGAACTCCTGAGAGTGTTCTGATATAGCTGTTAATTTAGATTTTAAAGCGAAACGAAACGCTAAGGTTAACAGTATTTTCTCATCTCTTAAACGAAAACGGAATGTGGAAGTCTGCGTCATGTGTCGACTATCAAGGACCAAATACCGTGCACCAAGATATCGATGCCTAAATGACCCCTATACGAGATTATTATAATCACTGAACAGGAACTGCTAATGGGTGGATTCGGTGGAATGTCAATACGACACAAGAGATCGGGAGAAACCGTCACGACGTTCAAGACTTCTCACATTAATGAAGGACATGCAGGAAGAATATGACGCCCATCGTCTTCTTCATGTGAACCTCGATGATGAAATTGACAAGCCAGAAGGACAAATAAAGAATTGCCCGACATCGTTTATTGAGTTCCTTGACTTTCACTGAACAGGAAGGTGATATTGATGAATATATATAACACCCGATCCTTCCTCATCTTCATGTCTTTCTTTCCGGGGAGTAGCGCGTCCACCACCACACCATGCGGGTCCTTCGTTTCACCTGTCTCTGAGCTAGTTCTATCGATATTTTGCCATCAGCAATCACCCGTCGGTGGGATTGATCTGGGGAGGCCCAAATCGGCAACGAACCCTTCACCAGATGGTGTGGTGGTGAAGTGCGCTGCTCCCCGGTAAGCACAACAGCGCGTGTTCGTTCCCCACCGCATACACCTGCGGTCCGGAGTTTTGCAAATATCTCAGCATCATTGAAGTTATATTTCACAATGTATACCCTGCCATTAAAAAGAATACGCAGTAAATAATACGTTAAATATCCTATTCGAATTTAGTTCTTCAATTTCTACCTAGCCATACTTTTACTCAAAAAAGACGATTAACTCGATAACATTACTTTAAAAAAAGTTTAAAAAACATCAACCACCACCTTTCCCTTCGTAATGTATAGTTTTTCGATTTCACTGACCGGCTTCTGTCATTACCACAGCGGCAACAAATAAGAGCACGTCAGTAGATGCTCTTCGAAACGCCTTCACTTAACAATTACTGCTTATATCAACACAACATCACATAACTTACGTAGTTTTATTGATTTTTGGTTACATAACACAATTGTTGTATTATGAAACAGAGTGACTTTGACCATCAATATATGTATATAATATGTATACCATCGTATGTACAAGGCATAAAAATGCCTTCAGAAGAGAACGACACATCAATGATTAGAAGAATGCGACTGAACTGTACTTATTACAAGCTGTGCTGTCGTTGATCACTCTAAACTGTATACTGATTGATACGAATAGGATATAAAAGACAGATGATACGAATTATAGCACAAATACTCACAGGGAATATATGGTATGATAGCAGTAGTGTTAATAATAATAATAATAATAACAATAATAATGTAATCAATGAACATAGTAAAAAAAAATGACGGTAGAAATGCCACATAGTGGCGGTTTGGACGTTTACCACAGAGTATCATACAAAATGTGGGTCGTGCGCGGAACGCGACGCTGAGCTTGCGTGTGCGCCGCACCCGCGCGACTGTCTAAAGCACTATCGTAAACTCAATAACACATAAACATCATATGTGGGAAGAATGAAAATGAAATGCTCAGGAAAAGTAAAGTGCTAAAGTATTACAAACGGCTTGGATTAGTATGTTATCGGCCGATGACAAAACACTAGAAATCAACAGTACTGATGGTATTCACGAAAAGCTATACTATGACCAGTCAGTCAACGGCTAGCGACCGAAAGCACATTCCGATCCGTAATTCGGATGAAAAATACTTCTGTAGATCAGAAAAAGGTGTCGAATATTTGCGATTAAGTGCTAGAAAGAATTTATGCGGTATACTGGGTGATGGTAGAAACATTTAGTTAAGTGGATAAAGGGCTACGGTACCCATAAAGTTGTGCTATAAACGACGATGAGACAAAGGATTGAGATAATTGTGTTTCCCAAACTGACTTTGCGTTAACCTCGAAATGACTAATCAATATGTAATTTTTTCATTGACAAGCCAGTACAAAAACGATAACAAGTCTTTTAGAAACTTCGAACATTTCAGGAACTAGAGAATTTTATAATCCTCGTGTTAACTTACCAATGAAAAAATACATGTTGAGATAATACTACTATTAATGTTATTATACTGACCCACTAGGTTGTATAAACCAGCCGATGCCGTATGTGCATTCTACTAGTTCTTTAAGTATCAGTGCGTAATGAATTGATTATATAGATATCGATTAGACTGGACTATTAGGAATGCGCGTAATCTTGACCTCCGCTTTTCATGACCATTTCACATATGGCGTTCGACAGTTTGAAATGAAGCCTAGTTTCCGCATATCCCTGGATTTTCGTACATTCTACAGTGACGAAAAAAACCTATGATGAAATGATAGATAAGAGGACCGCCATACACACACCTACACACAAACATATACACACATATACATCAATAAATGCACAAAAAACAACATCACAACACAAGGAAGCGAAAGCGACGATCTGCGATTATTGATCCGATAGATCGGATGAGATTATCGATTATGAGTGATGGAGGAGTAGTATGATTGATCCCATGCTTTGCGCGTGAATCAACCACGCTTCTCGTCTGCAGCGATTATCGACTGTATGTCCTCCCAACAGTGTGGGAATCCGCTGATCGGTGGAGGGTCGTTCTGTGATTGAGAACCATTACTTTCATGAAAATATATCCATGGAAACGTTTAGGCAACAAGTCACTTGAAAAATGGAAATCTATAGGAAACGTTATTTCACAAAAACTATTTTACTGTATAAAACTCAAGTACCGTGCAAGTCAGGTCATCAAACGCCGTGAATACGGTATCGCTGTCATTCAGGTACTTCTTGATATCATCAGCGGTCATCAGTGTCTAAATGTCACTGATTATAAATAAGAAAAACTGTAAAATCTTTACACAGCAACCGTACAAGCGGTGTCGATTGAATGAAATCGCCAGCCTATGTGTTCTTATCGAAGTACTCACCGAGCCAAACAGGCTCTTTCCATCAATTTCAATATCAAGACTCGTCATCGATAGATTGTTGATATTACCAAATGGATGATCGGACGGATTCACTGCTGGCAGAGCGACGCCGGAATTCACTGAAGCCGGCGTATACGGCGCGGATCCTGAAGAACAAGTAGCTTAGAACTCGCAAAACACTGGTTGCTAGAATTTGCACACAGAGTTAGTGGCAAAACAAGATCTAGCAAAGATGCAAGCAGGCAAAAGTTGATGCATTTTCGGTGAATAAATGAAAAAGAAAGATTTTAACGAAAACTTCACGATCAACTCTGAACGTAAAAAAGCATACGACTGGGCTCGTTAGAAATGCTAATTCCCTAACCAACCTGTCAAAGATGGTGCTTCGACACTTCCGTGTTGCTGGATTTGTGTCTGATGAGGACTAGTGCCACTGTGAATCGGTTCTGGTTGAGAGGGATTCGGCAAAGTGCCAACGGAAGCTGGATTCTGGGGAGGATGAGGAGTTGAGGGTGTCCCAGGACCACAATTGAAACGTGCACCAGATGGTGATGAGACAGCTTTCGATGGACTGAAAATTATATATCGTGGTTATCATTCCATTTAATCCATTGTTAACAGTAAATTCTGAAATTCATGTATTCATGCAGAGTTTAGTTGTTACGTCCAATAAAATATTAGTGATTAGAGAAAGGTAACCAGAGATCATATTTGGACGCATATTCAATGAGATCCTGTAAGGATTTGAAAGCTATTAAGCAAAGCTTAATGCTTTCCCATCAGCTCAACGATGTGTTCCATCCATTGTTTATCGAAGTCAAATTCCTATCACTGAAGTTGAAAACAACCATTCACCTTTGACTGGCCGCGAATGGACTCATCATAGACGAGACGGCAGAAGCGTTTGCCATTGGAGCAGAACCGGGAGGTGGCGGGAATGGTGATACCACTGGTTGCGGAAACGGCTCACTTTTGATTCGTTTGATCGGATGCGTTGATCCTGAAACGAAACCATTTATTGAAAGTGAAATCAGCATTTCAGATCTGATAACAACCTTCTGATGAACGAACACCTATTTGAGCTTAAAAAGAAGGAACTATTTCGACAAAGAAATAAAAATCAGTAAAAACCAATTGATTTTTTGGAGATTCTTTGTCTCAATCCAGAACTTGTTCATTACAATTCAATGAAGCAAAAGATTGGAATGAGTGCATGAAATACGTAGCCTAGGTCTGGAGCAGGTACGTCCAATAACTCAGGTTTCCTTAACTGCAGAACACTGAACTACGTAGAATTCTCACATTAATTTTCTTCAGTCCCTCATAGGCGGTGAGGAAACAACGAATTGTTCGAATGGCATCACTTAATGTCGTATTTTGACGTCAAACGCGAAAGAGCGAATTCTTTTTCCATTACGCGAATTTTTGTCCACCCACATTCAAACACCTACTTGTGTTTTGGGAATGAAAATCAAAGTACCCAGAAGAATAACGAAATAAATGTTCTGATATACTGCACATTATACGAGGACAGCGATTCTGATGCTAGGTAATTCCCTGCAGCGCGGCCCTCACACCATTTCTGTAATCGTCTGATGCGATTTCATATCTCATCAGGCCGCGGGGATGAGAAAGCTTCAAATACACTCATCATATTTGAGTTCTTCAATCAATAAATTGTGTTCTAATCTAAAAATAACTGGAATAATTTTCAAAAAGTTTTGGCTACAATAATTCTCCAACGGATACGAACAGAGCCACTTGAATAAACCTAGAATTCCAGTAGTATAATTTATGGTGGAAAATTAAAGTTGAGTTGCCTCCGACATCATAGAAAAACAATTTGAGGCAATTTGGTTATCTCAGAAGAAAACCTTGCAAATAAGAAATATCTACATGCTTTTCTGGATTTGTCTTTACTTATTAAGATCTGTGTGGTTGATACTTAAAACTGTGTTCCCTAAATGAATGTTCACATCAAAATCGGCGTTCGTATGTTTAACTAAACACAACAGCTTTACAGCGAATCGTGTCAGAACCTAAATTGGAACCAGTTATACGACTTGAAAGAGCGACGGAAATCGACAGAATGTCAGTGATGACGAAATACAAGTCAAAATCTGGCGCTGGATGCTTGGTGTATATCAAAACAATCAACAAAACGGCAGCACATCACCACCACCCACTCGCTACCCCTATGTACTACTCGCGATAAACAATCTGACCGTAAACACCTCTAACGACCGGTCACTCACAAGTTGGCGAAGAACACCACTATCACCCACTCCTTTCCCTTACGTCCCACACGCAAACAGTCTGGCGATAAACACCTCCAAGGATCGGTCACCTACAAGCCGGAGGTGAACGCCAACGCTCATCCTATTCAGGCTGTTAAACCCGCAATATTCACTTTATCTCAATAGAATGAAACTTTTCTCAGCAAAATTCCACAATCAAGAAAGTCCGGAAGAACAAACGAGCGTTAATGAACGAATGCATGACAATGATGGTCGTGCTTCGCCGGATTCGCAACACATCCACTCTTTCACAACTTGGCATTCATAAAAATGTAATTAATGTTGGGAAAGACTTATTCAGCTGGACGGATACAGAAGCCTTGGGTATGACTGCTCCTCATAGAGGTTATGAATATCAGATAAAGAGCAAGACCGAATGCTAGACCGAACTATTTTGAAAACCCTTCCTCGCTTGAGGTTATTAGCAAACTCATATTTCTAAATTCTTGCCATTTCAAAAGAGCGCATTTGTATTGATGGTTTGGAAAAAAGATAATTTTTCAATGATTACTTCAATATTCAACTTTTAAATGACCTGTGAAAATAGAAATAAAACAACCGAAGCTGACTCGAATGACAAAAAGTGCATTCACCACAACGTCATTTTGTTGATCATAGAAGAGCTTCAGCGCATTCGCTTTAGAACTACTTCAAACTTCCACATTATAAGAGTAACCAGTGTGCTTAACTCTTTATTTACCGCATACTATATTGTTTTATGGTAGAGTATTAGCTGAAATACATAGCCGCAAAACAAGAACCTCAAGCCAGATTCAAACTCACGATTACCATTTCCGGGAGCTCACATGTTACTCACTGCACCAATGATGCCCAGAATCTAGCCTGGGTCCAAGTTTTGAAAATATATCAGCATCACTGTGGTAATAACCAGTATGTTTGAGATTATTATACACAGTCACTTCTCGGTATTGTTGACGGGACGATTACTGGCATATCGGAAACACTACAAAGACATATATTTTGAATTAAACTATTCTCTTTCACAAAAAAAACCTCGCATGGAAATTCAACCAGTTTCTGCCTTATTCAACAAACGTATCCGCAGAGCTTCAATGATGAGATGGGTTGAGATCTCTCATCATCTTCTAAAAAGTGTAGTCTTATACACAACGGATTCACTGACGGCTCGCTGCGAAAAATGACACCTCACGATCTTATTCATGACTACTAACAAGTGTTCGTCTTCACTGAAGTTCCCTCAGAAAACGTTTCAGATATTCCTCTTTTCAAGACCTATGTAGTATCCATCGACAAGATGTTGACGTTAAATGACAATGTATATATATATATATATATATATATATGTGTATGTATATATATATATGTATATACATATATATAGCTCTAGCTTAATGTGTTATTCCTCACTTCGTCTGTTATGTCCTGCTTTGCTCCACTCAGATCCCTAACAGCAACCATAGCGAAAACATGTTTGTACATCGCTAATGCTACTCAGACATTACACAACTATTGCTAGTTTGCATCTTGCCGAGTTTCTTGCATAGCACTTCAGCACGCTTCAGTATCGTTAACAATTCGAACACTTCTGCAGGCGTCGGGAACTTTATTCCAAATAGACAGATAATAACTGCAGATGGCTACATAGCCACAATTTTACTTCCTGCATTCAATTCCGACACTGTAATAACTGCGAAATTCAATGTCTTGAAGCTCTTGAGCGACTGGTTCCGTTCCAGCTAAGGTTAGTTTCATTATGGGGAAGGAGACCATCAGTTGTAGTAACCCACTTTTCTTCCCAGTACGAATACTTACTAAATTAACCGACTGATCATATATATCGTACTCCCCTTATCTTCGTCTCGAATATGAAAATAAATTGTGCGGTGTGTGAACTGCACGAGACGACGGCCGTTAAACTGCGGCTGGTGCTCGTAAACGAACGTCGATGAGTGCACGCACCAGAACGTGTCGTAAACGAGTTGCCGCTACACATTGTTGTCTTAGTTAAAATATATGGGACAAATTGTATTCTTTCATTAATAAGCTAACAGAAGGTCGATACAAAGGTTTACTCGGTTGTGTGTCGAAGTTTTCGTCTTCTTCAGAGCTCGGACCATCGGATCCAAGAAGACGAGGTCGAAACACTAGTCGAATAAACCTTTTTATCAACCTCGTGTTGGCACATAAATGAAAGAATACAAATTGACTAGTCATGCCGTGGTTAAAGGAAAGTCAGTTTTTGAAATATGTATATGGGACAATTCACGGAGACGAATATTGGTCGGTTATGTGCCAATCTGCCCAAGGATAATTGCTCGCTAAGCAATATTTTCTCCTGCTAAAAAGTGCTTCTGAACTTTAGCCCATACTATGGTGAACAGGATATTCCTGTTTATCAAAAGAGCAACATGCACATGCAGATCTCTTCCTCAAACAAAGCTATATAAGCACAGGGGAATCACCGTCAGTAAGGTCAGACAAGAGCAAACTAACGTCAAGAACGAACCCTCTACCAATGACGAAATACATGATTAAGAAGACGTCCGTAGAATCCACAAACGCAGCCAACACATTTGGCAATAAAATTGGAAACACACTGGCACGACCACTATACGACACAGGAGTAAAGGAAAACTCGCTGAACTACAAAAATACCGGTCTAATGAAACCAGTACTCGAATTCGTACGATTCATGAACATGAACAGCGTTCATCATCCACTTATACAAATAAGCCGTTAAAATATCAGGAATTATATTGTCTGATCAATAACTAACAAACTTGACTTACCACTAATTGGCAGTAACTTGATTTTCGACTTAGTGAATATTGCCGTTAATTAAATAAAAACGTATTTCTTACAAAGCTCCCCGTCCCGAGAGTTCAGCGCCTAATAGTAGCCGTATCAAACTACCGCAGAGGAGGTTCATTCTCCAGTACTACAAGATGTCCCTCATAGAGAAGTACTTCGAAACATATCTAGAAATATAGCTAAGAGTAAAACAATGCCAAGAGAAACCCTAACGACTTTAATGGTTCTCGAGATATTTACTTTACAAGTCATAGAATCACAAATGGTAATGTTGACCTCGACGATTTCTGAATTGTGAGATTATGGGCAGGCAAAAATGATTTGTGGTGCTGGTAGGCTGCAGATTTCACTGAGTATGGACAAGGTTGGAGAGAAATAAGAGCGATTCAGTTTACACCAAAAAGATTCAGAAGTCCAGCTCAACAACTGGAAATTTTAAATTTTATAAAGACTGATGCCTTTGCTCATGAAAGCTTTCTAAAATAGTTCATTTAGAGTAATAGTAGAAAGTACTAGGCCAGTCGCTAACGATGTTGCACGAGTACCCGCGAAAAAACAACAGATAGTTTTCAGGCGACATTTCACCAATCAGCCATTTTCATCGCTCCATTACGTAGTGAAAGATATCCGATGTCGTACTGTAATTTGTAAAAAACACACTTTCTCCGTCATTACTACTAACGTTTAGCAGATTAACAGAGTGATAGTAGAGAAAATCGATTCTCTATCGCTACTGAAGAAGGTAAGTCTGTACTTCCGTGGTTTATAGATGAGAAAAACCCCGTAAATCCAACCAACGTTTGTTCACAGATAACAAAAAATCCAAAGAAATGTAGAAAAAAAAATAAAGCAGAAAAATAGGTACAGATTGAGTTTTGGACGAGGTCCTAAGCCAAACCAACCCATAATCGTCAGGAAAATTCCTTTAATTACGCCATTATCCCTCATCTACATTCTTGCTACATTAGTTCGAAGTGCGATATGAACATATCGCTATAAAACGAGCTGTCACAACTTAGCCGAAATGACAGGACATGTTTTAGGTCGGGCTGGACATTTTCGTAATGGATCAGATGTCGAAAAGGAAGAAGAAGAGAAAAAAGAAAAAGAGTAGGAAGAAGAAGCAGAAGAAAAAGAAAAGAACATCTGTTACCGTTCTCGTCGCCGCTACGCTTTCTGCCGGTCAGCTCAGGTTCGACAGGTCGATACTCGCCATTCGTCTCCAGTAACATTTCCATCGCTTGATTACTAGTACTCTCACGAAGCATTTTACCGACAAAATAATCGAGTTCGATCTCATTCAACTGGAAAATCGTCCTGAAATTAATCAAATTTAATTAAGAAAAAACAGCTCATTAGTGTTTGTTGTTTTACAGGAAAAAAAAAAGCACAAGGTTAAAAAAAAGCGCGTTGGTCGTAACTAATACAAAATTCGTTAACAAAACCTCATTAGCTGCTTGATGCCTCGTCTTACGACGATGTAGCTATCTAAGTTTCATTACAATGTTAGCATTTTTAGCGGCTCCCATACCATACAGCATGTAAATGTAGTGCAATGACTCGTAACAAATAAACAATGGCAGATAATTTTAAATGATGAAATGTGGAGTGATGAAAATCACAAGGAAGGATCGTACTAGGAAATTAGCGATAGACAGTGAAACTGAATGAAACGTGTTTGTGAAAAAGTTAAAATGAAAAGGTACTAAAGCAAATGATCTTAAAGGTCCTAAAACATTATGGGGAACGGAGGAAAAACTACGAAGAAACACACTGAATAGCAAAAACGCAGCTGATTTCTCGAATTCAGAACTTCTCCAAGAGGAAATATTAGACCACTTCGAAAAAAAACCTTCACAAAACCAAAAAAAAATATTCACTGGAGTCAAACGTTTCAGCACTCAACGACATTCCGTGAAATTATAGAAAAAATCCTCAAAAAATGTAACGAAAAAAATTTATGGCCGTTTCCTGAGCTCATTAAGAATATCGCAGCTCCTTATGTCACTAAACGTTAAGGCTGACGTAGACCTCAATCGAAATAGTGGATATATGAAATCTTTCGGATCCATGAAAATATCGTTGAGTGATAAAAATAATAATGAAAGAAACAAAATAAACAAATAATAAAATAAAATAATGGTGAATCAAAATAATTCGGAAGAAGTAATCATGAAAGAATTCATACTAAGACATTTAAGGAAAAGAACTTCGACCGGGATCGCTACCACAAAGTATAGAAGTATAGAATAACGCAACAAATGCGGTATAATAACAAATTGTAAGCAATAATAATAGTGATAATAATAATGCTAAGTCTTAATAGTAGTAATAAAAGCAACCATGGTATCACCCATAGTCCATTTGATCGTCGAGTGACTCGAGCTGACGCCAGTAAATTTTGGCAAGGTATAGAAATAAAAAATATAAAGTAAAGACATAAAACTCCTCCCTCTAGTATCTTTCTACATGTTTATATATCTCCAAGATATAAAGATGATTAATATTATTAGGTCGATGAAAAAAAGCACCGATAATCCGACTACTAGTAGAACACTAAAAATGATGCTCCATTTATTTTGAGTGACTTATGACTTACTTATCGATAGCCTGCTACTACACAACCTTACTACAACCTACTTACTTTACTTACTTACTTGACTCATTATTACTTACTCATTGAATGATTAACTAATTGACTTTGACTTGACTTATTGACTAAAAATGATTTCTAAAAAGGCAAAAACACGTTAAATGAGGAAAAAAGTCGAACTTAGCTATGTTTTAACCTTAGTTATCATCTGCCACTAAATCAGAATCGTTTGTGGAAAATGCTAACGTCTAAAGCACGAAAACAAATGCCCATATCGGGCAGCTTCTCCGCAAGATAATTTTTCTTAATCACAGCACTTGTTTATTAGTATATGAGTAAGTGCAGTCATAACCAGTCATTAATAGAAGATTAGATTATCATAAATGGCATCTGAAATCCACTGAAACAAAAACGGTGTAAAATAGCCAGAGTAAAAACTATTGAAGAATGCCTGATATCATGGTAAACAAAATACCTTAGAAAAACACTAAGGTCTTAAACACATACTAAATAATTTAGAGGACGATAGAAAACCTCATACCTCGTAAAGAAAAAACTATGCACATTTTTATCATTCATTTTGCTTTACGCGACCCATTAGCACATCCACTCTACAGATCCTGGCACTTCTTGCATTCGACTCGTTTTCATCCGCTTCCATAAACGTCTTTGAACATTTCGTGTTATTTCCATTACTGTTTGACGATTTCTTCTTTATGAATGTCGGTGGTCAAGTCGATTTTCTTTTCAGTCTTGGAAATAGCCGGCCTAAAGCGTTCCCACGCCGATTGTTGGAGAGAATTGGGGAGAGGGTCTAACTAGTGATTTTGCTTTCTGATCGACGGCAACACTAACCATTGCACTAATCCAACTTGGATTGCATACAGTGGACTCTTCTCAGCCAAGTTTAGTAACATGTTCTCGTCTCTGGAGGGATAACAGGCTTAGTGGGCTGAGCGCTGTCCAACCATTATTTAGCTCGTGATCATCGGCATCACTACCACTGCCATACCCAACTCTTACATACGTGAAAATACATGATGTGCATATATTCTCGATATGTATGAAAGTACTATCCATCCTACCATCTGATATAACCTAGTGCTAAACAGGCTAGTAGCAGCCGAACATATTTTCAAGATGGTCCCCTCTCCATACAAACCTTCTACAAGAAATTTATAGTCATATCTGATTGAAATAAGGTTCGAACTATTAAAGAAAAAGAACTTGCCTGCAAATATGGCACTCATAGAGTGAGTTTTCATTTTGTTGAATGATGAAGGGCTCCAAATCGAAACAGGCAGCATGAACACATCGTGACGACCGTGCAGGTATAGACATACGACGATGTGTGATGTCACACACCAATGGAACTCGTAATCCAGTCGGCGGTGCGAGTTTAAGCACTGAAACACACAAAGTCACATTTCATCACCGCTACTGGTAAAAAAAAATAAAGAGCTTTCGGTGGTAAAAAGAAGATGAAGCTTCCGGCGTTGATCAATCCCTTAGGGATGCGCCATACATTCGGTTTCGTTAAGCTCATTCGTAGGTGATTGAATGCATATGTGGCCTTTACAATGACTCGCGGTGGTATGGAGCCAGTGCTGATATCCTCCCAGACAAATCTGGTACCAATTTGCCAATTCTGGAAGGATAGAAAGCTTCGCGGACCATAGGAGCGAGAATCGATCCCATGTGTATTGCAGGGCGTCTCCAACCACTGCGCCACACGCGCCCCTACGGCGGCATTGATTATTAAATGAAGAATTAGCTATGCATTTCGACTTCAACAAAAGTCGCTAGAAGTGACTAAATGCATATTTCGCTTAAGCAATGATTTGCTGTAGCCTACCAATAAGTGTTTTCTTATCTTCTTCAACAAGTCTGGCACCAGCTTGCCGACCAGGAGGGCTAAGGGCTTGGTTAGCTTAGATCACTTAATTGTGCTGACGACAACATGTGCATTCCACGGTACATCTAACCACTGCACTACACGTTTCTTTAGCATTAATGTTGTTACTGTAACTGCAACTGTAATCACTACTACTATTACCAATGTTGTTTAGGAATCGCTAATACGTCTTTTTTCCCAACTGCAACTAGTTTGTAACTGTTGTGTAAACAAGAGCTAAAATAGTGATCTAGTAAATAATGTAAATCTGAAAAGAACAACGAAACTATTCGTAGGCATCAATATTTTCGCTCCAATGTTTTCTATTAAAAGACCCCAGCCATGAAGGTATTTATGCAATCTTGAATGATCCTCAATAAACTTAATATGTATAGTATTATAAATACACTAGTGTAAGGTTGGTGTTGACTACAGTAACCGCTAAGCAGAAAACTGGGAGCAAGAAATACGTTAGGATTTCAGACTTCAGATCACATATGAAAATGTCCACGTTTGTGTTTCATGACATACAAGATAGAAAAAGGCGGACTATACAATTACACTAAGAGAGTGTAAAACTAAATTGCATACTACATATTAAAACCCACATGCAGAGTCATTTACGCGTCATTTAAATTGCACCATCGGTAACATCAATGCCGATGATTACCAGTGACGATAGAAAGTAGCTTGTAACTGGTAACCCGTACCTAAGAACACTGTTCAAAACCAACTGTGCCGCAGCGTCCTGAGAGATGACGATGTGATTCATCAAATATACTTGACTACTCTTCGAATACACATGGAATTTTCGCCCATCAAAACAACAATTGTTCAAATTTGTGGCAGTTAGCAACGAATTCAGACACTTCAGTGCTTTTATCAAGTGTGTCATCAAATACTTTAAACCACAACAATATCCCACTTTCAACGGGTGAACATAGTTGACCAGTGTGGAGAAAATGTAACTAAACACTAAGTTTAGAGTAGCAGAATGGAATATGTAAGTGAACATAAAGTCTAAAAGATTTGAAATCGTAAGGAATACTAGAAGTAGTTCCATGCCAGGTTTACAAGCTCAGTCCACAAATTCCACGTCCTTATCATCACATACCTTCCAACGGTTTACCACCTCATCGTGGTTGGAAGGTATTCCTGGGTGTCGGGCTGTGATGTACAGCAGGGGGATTCATTACCACAGCAGAGCCTTCAGACAGAAGGAGTCCGGCGTTTCCATCAGGAAGCCTAGCTAAGAGTAAACCAATACCAGAATCCACCACTGCCTTGGTATAAAAGTCGCATGGTGGGAAATCTCCCTTTGATCCGCAAGAGCTGCGACTGCCAGTCGTGGTGAAGACGTGGAGCAAATCTTGTCCTCGGGATTCCAGGGAACTACAACGGCTTGACCAGGAAATCTCCGAAAAATAATGATTGTACTGGGGCCCGCACAACTAGTGAACACGGGCCGTTCAAGTATCAAGTACTAACCATCATCGCATATCATCACATATTCATATATATGCAAATATTCCAAAACAATATCTGCATAAAATATCTACAAGCACTAAAACAGCCAGCTCACATTTATCGCGACACGTTTCTGCCGTACAGTTCTGGGTGCGTGTAAAGATATCTTGCGTGACCTTAGACAACGGTTGACGTACAACCAATTGCATGATGAAGGAATGTGACTGAAAACACAACGTATAAAAAATCCAAACTGTCACAGATAATAGTTCCCAGGATCGACTTTCTCTTAACCTCGGCATCGGAATATGAATGTGTCGTTTTCTCGTTCAGCAATCGCGAGGTTTTTAAACAGCATGCATTTACTTCCATAGAAAAACACAATACAATACAACGCCAGCTGACGTTTCGGCAGTATCGCCTTCTTCAGAGCCTGGAAGGGTATACTGATATACAATCTACTAGGCCAAACGCTTCAATGACACTTACAAAAAGACGAAAAACTCTTTGGTAATTACATGATCAACAACTTCTCGAAAAACCCACCGCTTTTTTCGTGATTTCCAATGAGGAAGTTTAGAACAGCTGATTATAGTCGCATGTGGTTGATAACTGCACCATCCCACATCAAAAATCGATGCGAACGTACGGGATCAGGTCGCGTATGACCTCCGGGAATTAACGAAAAAAGCGGTGGGTTTTTTCGAGAAGTTGTTGATCGTGTAATTACCAAAGAGTTTTTCGTCTTTTTGTAAGTGTTATTGAAGCGTTTGGCCTAGTAGATTGTATATCAGCATACCCTTCCAGGCTCTGAAGAAGGCGATACTGCCGAAACGTCAGCTAGCGTTGTATTGTATTGTTTTTATGGAAGTAAATGTATGCTGTTTAAAAACCTCGCGATTGCTGAGCAAGAAAACGACACATTCATGTCACAGATAACTCAAGTGATAGTTATCCCTGCGTAAGAACGTACACAAACACATTGGTTTACGTTGAATTCTATTGTGTTCGGCCCATGAACGACCACTTGTTTGATGAACAACGAACGGCTCAAATCGGGAATGGGTACCATTTGACCATTAATGAGCACCTAAAAAAGCACGAAAATGTTGACCAGGACAGAGAAAAAAAACTTTTCGCCTTTAGAGATATCTATGGACTAGGGCGGTCATTTGCAACCGTAGCTACCTACGCTAGCTCACAAACGTATACGAGTGCATATAAAATAGTATACACATATAGACAGCACATACATATATAAAAAGTTTCTTCTCAAAAGCAAGGATGAAATTATGCAATAGAAATGCTACGGAAACATTTAGGACCTGAATACTGCATTCAGGATGCGTTCCGGGAACTGAATGACCGTTCGACGTTTGCTTTGGTGGCCATTGAGTGGCGATTTTCTTATCGTCCTTATGGAAACTCTTCAGTTGAATGTCGATGAACGGCCTACAATACAACAAGACTGTGTGTAAACCGTAAGGCGTACATTTGTTGGCGGTATCAACTTGTTTTTCCCTACTCACGATTGCAACTGTTGAATGATTTCCGTTCGAAGGTTAAACGTGAATGTATGATGGTTCATGTTGTGTTCAAGGCCAAAAGGTCGCATGATCACCTTAAAATCAAAAATAAACGAAGAAAATAACCAACATGAAAATTACAAAACAGAAAACGAGATATGCTTCAGAAATTAGTGACAACAGAACTTAAAAATAAGCTGTAGAAAAATATTTTCTGAATGATATGTTTGATTGCCTGAGGCGTTAACCGCTTCCATAGTGATGAATTTTAACATGAAGAATTGTGCTATAATTGCCGGAAATTATTAAAAAAATAAAATGTTGTTAAACGCGTTAGAGTACCTCTTTCGACAGAATCACCGGTGGTGAACTATCTTGAGGATACGGTACATTGTATCTCTCATCCGGTGGTACATTCGGATTCGGGTAAGAAACGACCTAAATTACCACTTTCATATCATCTACCGTACATATGCAAACATACGATAGTATCTCAATATGTTAGCTGGACAGATATTACTACTTCATGACGATATGTTGGTTGGTTATGTAAGCAGCGGTTCGTGTGAGGTACACAATACAACTGCTATATTTACACACTTTAGAGTGTTTATATACAGCTAATATTGTCTTACGAGGAAAATTATGAAGTTTAATTAACTACTGGTAGTATCATTATAAGAATACCAACTTGCTGGTGTTGAGCATGTTGCTGCACTTGGCCGTAAAGGACAGGTGCACCGGCCCGATACTGAAACGTGTACTTTTACAGAACGCTACTTTACAGCATCACACTGTTCTTTATACAATGTCTGGTATATAAAGGACAGAATATTTGTCGTAACCAGCTAATAAGTCTACTTGATAGGCTGGAACAAATTCCATGGAGACGAGAACCAATGATTAAACGAACACTCAGTGAGACTCGTCGTTTGTTTATTCAGTGATGAATGCGGAAGTGTTCAACACTTCTTTCAGAATTATAACGATACTCATTTAAGCACTAGTTCTGCTTGCTCGAAAATATCAGTGCTTACTAAAACTTATACGACAAAAAGTTTGATGGACTATACAGTTAACTATTTTAACTTTGCTATACGGAAGTGTTGGTTTTGAAAGTACAATGCCGAGGTTAATAGAAAGTCGATCTTTGAAACTGAAAGTGTTTGTATTGACTTAACACATGTATAAGAACTTCTAACACTTATAGGAACGACTCTGTTCAAGAGGAGCACCACAAAAATACATATTGATTCCTGTCTCTAAAAATATCCTTTATATCTCGAATTTGTTTGCAACTAAAATATTCAAAAAATCGAGATCTAAATTTGTCATCTTAAACTTTTATGAACTTAAAGTAAACTTAAACTCGCAAGAAGTCAGCCGTAAAAACAATGACGCGTTCAGGTACACCAGCACACCTATCAGGAGAAAAGCTCGCTTGTTCAGTTCTTTCCGTGTTTAGCATGTGAGCAGTGATGTAAAGAAAAATTAGAAAAAGATAAAAAAGATATGGTTCTTGAGCTCAGGAAAATCAAAACTTCATCATTGTAGGATTAGATGAAACTAGAAAAAACGTTGTATCTTAATAACTGAAAATATGCCTAAATTCTTGAGGTGAGACAAGTTGGTTAGAAACTAAGAGCCATTTTCCAGTACTATGACTCCAAAAGAGGTCATGTCGTTGCTAATGTGTTAATACAATATTTGAATGTCGATTTGTATTCACCAATGATTACTGATATCACTGTTACGGCAAAAAAATAGGTGAAAGGAAGGCAAAGCAAAGCCCTCGATGGTGCAGTACACAACAAGTGATCACCGGAAAAGTAATCGAAGGTTCGAAGACCACCTGAGGTCTCGAAGTTTTGGACTACAGATCTCAGTATACCTGTAATTATATAAATAAGACCTCTACTGCACATATATACTCGCACATCTCTATCACTTACCATTTGGGGATATGCGGGTGATGTCATCATATTGTTAGGTCGCGGGCCAGCAGCCGTCGGCATTGGATACGACGGTGACGTCATTGTTCCTTGTGGATAGCGCATTAATGGCTGCGTTTGACCAGGAACACTGGAAAGAAAAAATAACTGCGATACTATTTGGATGTTATCTTGACGAGGATTTCCAATATACTACTATTTATCAAGTACTAAGTAGTAATGCCAGCTTACTTTCAGTAGGAAAAAGGTTTCCAGAAAACGAAAAAGGTAAACTTTCAAGGGATTTTTTGTGCAATAAATTCATTCGCGATATGGGAAAGCGAAGATGATCGATGGAACGAAACGCCAAGAGACCATGTTTTATATCATCCAGTGACTGATTAATGGCTTATATCTTAGAAACGACAACGACGAATTCGGCAAGTGCGCTATGACTAGTGTCGACGATGCATTAGAATTCGACGAAGGCAGTAAAGTAAGAAAGATGATGATTAAAATAAGCTATCAACGCCTTAGTCACATTACGATGTCTTCAATAGTCTAGATGTCTAGAAGAATAACGAGTGGAAAATAGATCCGAAATATCCAGAAACAAGTAAATGATAACGATAAGTCACAAGTTTGACGGATTGAAGAAATGAAGATGTCAACGAAGTAGGCGTTGGTGTGAATAATGCAAGAAATTCGATAATGGCTAGCGAATCTATAGATTCTATGATAATAGTAAAGCAGAAGCTAAAGTAAAGAATGCGTATTCATTCGTCTTTATCCTTTTTCTCTCTTTCCTCACTTACTTGTTGACACCCATTGGAACTCCTTGGTACATCGGATCAAACGGTTGCCCGGGTTGTTGAGGCATTGGCATACTTGGCACCCGACGAGCTCGCGCATGAGCCTGAGCCTTTAAAAAATGGAAGATAAAATTTCGACAATATTTTATTATTAATGCTGCTTGGAACATCGAGCCATTGTTTTCTTCACAGGTTTCATTTCAAATATTTTCGCTTACCCATATAAGTATAGATTATTCGAAAACGACCTCTAATGACGATAGAAAACCCAGCCGTTCTGTCTGAGAGAAAGAAAAAAAGATCACGTCTTTCATTATAACAAATTTTTGACCAATTCTATTCAGGAAGTAGTAACAATAATGCTCTGACCCACTATTCGTGTATTAAACGTAAAAATCAACACAAAAACACCACCTGTTGAAGTCAATCTTCAGTAAAGTCATGGAATTATTGATTGTCTGTAGATCAGAAAGACTACTGACTAATAAAAGCTTGCTGGGAGTGCCATGATGTTTTGAACCACCGTTTTTATGTACATTACAAATCTAGTACTATACAACTAAAAACGTTTACTTCCACGTTCATTTCTTCTCAGAACACTTCAAATTTTTCTATCACTCGATCGCTCACTTCTTTCTTATCGTTCATTCTTTCATTAATCATTTTTTCTTTGTTTTGTTTTATTTTCACGAAAAACAATGATAAAACACTTCTTAATTGGACACAGTTATACGGTAATTATAGAGCTTTTTATCGACTCTGCACCTCATCTTCTCGAAACATAATTATAGCCGTTCAAAGCGCCAGCGATTAAACAACATTAATAATACTTAAGGAGAAAAAATAACTGGATGTATAAATGGCTTAAAGACAAACTGAAATAAAAAAACATTACTTAAAGTATCGGATATTTCAACGAGTTTCCACAACAGTTTGAAAAATTTCCACTCATTCCTTTTCAATACCTCGTAACGGTTTACCGCCTCATCGTGGCTGGGAGGTGTTCCTGGGTTCCTGGGTGTCGGACTGCGATGTACACCGAGGATTCATCCCACTGGCAAGGTCTCCCAAACTGAGGAGTCCGGCGTTTCCATCAGGAAACCTAGTTAAGAGTAAACCAACACCAGGAGCCACCACCGCCCTGCTATTAAAGTCGCATGGTGGCAAATCTCCCTCTGATCCACAAGGGCTGCGGCTGCCTGTAGTGGTGAAGAAATGGGCCAGACTTTGGCCGGACTGAGCTCGGGATGCCAGGGAACCACAATGGCTTAACCAGCAAAACTCCTATAAATGGAGAACAGCAATATGCTGGCGCCCGCACAACCAATGACGGGCTACTCAAGTGTCACGTATCAACTTTTTTCAATATGAATCGACTGTCTCAATTTAAGTATCTAACAAATGCATAACAAACAATATAAACCAATTCTCTAACTAGAGGCGGACAGCACAGTGGTAGTGATGCCGATTATCACAACCGCAGTGCTGGTTCGGCCTCGCGACAGGCTCACCAAGCCGCTCAACCCTCCGAAGTCGGGGAATTGAAACCAGACTTCTCCAGGAAAAATCACTTTGCATTCCAAATGGGAACGCTTCAGCTCGGCTATCTCAAGATTCCTGAGCGAACCGACTCAACCAGCATTTCACGACATTCAAGATGAAATGAAAAGTGCCCAAGCAGCAGCCGAAGCCACACGTAAAAGTTGGAAGATCTTCGTGGATGATGGATGCGAGGAAACGAATCGAATGTGAGAAATGCGGGGATCCGCATACAAGACGTAAAGATAGGTCGTATAGACAAAATAAATGAAAAACAAAAACCCTCCAACTAACCCCTAATTGGAGAAAATTATGGAAATTTAGCCTCACACGTGATATTTTGTTGTTGTGTTTGGAAATACTAGTTTCTCTCAATACGTGTTCTTTCACTGATGAGCCAACATGAAGTTGATAAAATAAATTTAATTATTAGTTATAAGTTCAAAAGTTATTAGAAATGATAAACTTAGTTATCATTAGTATATTTTATTAACCTTGTTTTAGCTTATCAACGAAAGAATACGAATTGATTAGACATGCCGACGTTGAGGGAAAGTCGGTTTTTGAAGCAGTATTTATTATCCACTCACTGGTTTCAAAGTGACTGAAGGAAAGAACTGGGTGACAAACGGCGATATAATGAAGGGATCGATTTCTCCAACGAGGACAACCCAATCTGGAAAGTAGTTCGAAATTGCCATCTTAGGAACAGCTAAGAGTAAACCAGTGCAAAGAATAACTGCAGCTCTGGCGACAACATAGCAACTAGCTGGCAACCAGCCAACCATCTGGCTTCCTGGTAAAACTGGAGCCAACGTTTCGAGACTGCAAGGAAAGAAAATTTTATGCAGCCAGTAAATTACCAATAAAATGGCAATTGTATCAGGTTTCACATGATTATCTTTTGATTCGAGAGCATAGACCAATTCTGTACCTAAGTAAGTACTCACTTGTATTCTTTCATTGATAAACTAAAGAAGAGAGCATACCAAAAGTACACTTTGAAGTATAAGCATTTACTATTGTATAAATAGTGTACAAAATTAGTTAACTTCGGGTTATTCAGAGAGATTTACTAGTTTGGCTACTAACCATTAAACCTCCCAACAGTTTATTACCTCATGGTGGCTGGAAGGTGTTCCTGCGTGTAGGCTTGCGATATACAACGAGAGGTTTATCACATCAGCACGGCCTCTCAAGCTGATAAGGAGTCTGACCTTTCTAACCGGGAGTCCAACTAAGTGTAAACCAAAACCAGGAATCATTGCCGTCATGGTATCGAGTTGGTCGCATGGTGGCAAATCCCTGATCCACAAGGGCGGCGAAAGTCTGAGGTGGCGACGACCTAATGAAAGCTTCATCTAAGCTACTCCAGGGTACCACAATGACCGAACAAGCAAAATAGATTGAAAATTAGGCTAGGAGTTGCAAAACTTGTGAAGAAAGGCCTTCTATATGTCAAAGCAAGTATTCATTAGGAGCCCCACAAATGATCTTCACCAATGAACTCATCTTCACGAGCTCACTTCTTAGGATAATGGTGTAAAACAAAGGAAAAGAAGGAACAAACAGTGAACAGAAACGTAGTTTAAGGCGAGAACGATCACTAAAACGGTCAACGAACTTAAATAAAAGAACAGTTCACGTCTCCATGATAAACATAAAGAGCAATTCCGGCGCAAGAGAACAAACGGAAGAACCAACGAATGAGAAAACGAAACCTAAAGCCCGGACACTTAAACCCAGCCATACGATAACCTTAAAAAACATCCTCTTGTAACGTTATAGACGTCTAATACAAAGTTAAAAAAACTCCTTTATGAACATCGGTAGCCAGTACCCGAATAATGATCGATAACCTGTTTCTTTTTCTTAAAAAAAAATAAATAAAGAAATAAAAAAAATGTTTCTTTTCTTAAAAAGAAAACAATAATGACAATAGTGAGAAAAGATCAAAGAAGCACAAGTACTATAAAAGTGATGATAGTATTAAAAATAATAAAGATATACAGAGATTAAGGTCTCAACAATGGTCAATCCCTAGGGGATGTGCTATGCATCCGACTTCACCAAGCGTCGTTAGACATGACCGTGGACATGTTTGATCTGTACAATGATATGACTTGTGGTGATCTACCGATGTATCGAGTCAGTACTATCATCCTTCCAGATCAATCTGACCTACCAGAACCAACTTTCTTTTAACCTCGACATTGATCAATAGCGATGAGTAAACACAAGGTTGATGTTATAGCTTTTATTAGCACACACGACTGATGTTTAGGCGATTTCGTTTTATTCAGAGCCCGGAAGAGTCAAAGTGACCGGCAATCTACTCAGCCAAACACTTTCATAACGTTAGCATATAAGACTTAACACATAAATTTGCATTCGCATAGCAAACAGCTTCTTTTAAACATCTACCACTTTGTTCTTTATAATTCTTCCAGCTATTTGATGGAGATCATCCGCACGGAGTCCTTATGCATTAAGAATATGGCTGGTCCAGGTTTGAGAAGCGATCTGAGGTATGGCGCGAGGCCATGCGTGATCACAAGACACTTCTCGTTGCGGTTCATTCTTGTATTTTTGAAATTTAACCAAAACGTTTCAAGACTTTTACACGCTCGTTTTTGAATTCCCATGGATGGCGAAGATGGTCATTTCTACTTCAAAATTTTCTTCGTTGTGTTTCTGTGGCTTATGCGCGTCTGGTGGATCATTTGGACTAAGTTCAAATTTACCAACTAGGTGTTCATCCATACGAACATAGTGGTCTACCCGTTTCGACAACACATTCGTCCCCACATGCTTTGCGAGAGGTTGGGCACACTGTACTCAAGTTCATTCGATCACCGTCTCTACCGATAGGGCACATTATGCCACTTTGCATTGTGCATAGACAATCAAACGAAGGCGAAATCGCCGAAACGTCAGCTATTGTGAATTCATAAGCGCTGTAATAACAACCGCGTGCTTGATGATCAATAAAAACAATCTGGTGTTCATTTACCGACACGGAAGTGATGGAAGGGTCCCACGGTTTGGAATCGAACCAATGGCCACGTTAGTATTCCAGAGTACTTTTGAGCACTAAGCTACACACGATGCCTAATATGAAGAAATAATAAAACTATTGGTATTGATAACAATTATAGTAACGAGAAAAACAACGATGATAATAGTAATATCACTTGAAAATATTGAGAGTGATGATGATAATAGTAATAATGGCCTTGACAATAACAGTAGTAGTAATAATAGTAATGGTATAAATAATAACGTCAGTATAAAAAAAACTTGAGAACAAAAACAACGAAGCCTAACAGTTGTAGAAATGTTAAAGGAAAAACAGGAAGACTTTTAGCATAACTTCCAATCATCCACACACCACAACAATCAGGACCATGAAGTGGCAGCAATTCACACCGAAGAATGAAAAGTAGTAATATTGAAAATATCGATATCTACTGAGAAAACAAGAGGCGCGTGTGGCGCACTGGTTGGAGGCGCCGCTACGACGCACACGTGGAATCGATCCCAGCGCCCATGGCCCACCAAGCCTTCTATCCCTGCGGAGTCGGCAAATTGGTACCAGACTTGTCTGGGAGGATAGCAGCACTGCCTCGATATATCGGTAGGCCACCGCGAGTCATTATATAGGTCAGATATGCATTCAATCACCTCCAACGATACTTAATGAAGTAGAATGCATGGCGCATCATTCAGGGATTGATCAACGCTGACAGCTTTATCCTTTCATCCTTTTACTGAAAAAAGAAGTAACTTGAAGTAACTGCCACGACCGACTTTCTACTAACCTCGGCATTGATCAAGTGATTTTCTTCGTATTTTATACGAAGAAGTAACTTGAATTCTTTCTATACCTAAAAAACCTATCTCTAAAAAGAAGGAGAAAACCCTAGAAGATTTCTGTTCAGTTAGCTTAGCGAATATCTCACTGTTTCTCTGACAATGCAAGAACAAACAGCACGAGCTAAGGATCGATCATCATAAATCAAATCATAAAAATTACCGTTTTTTCCATTTCACAAAAACAACATCTTATAAACAACACTCTCTTAACGTTCTCCAAACCTGCTTAGTACTTTTAGCACTGTTTGGATCGCTCAGCTTACACAAGGTCGGCACGAATAACTTTAACTTTCAGTACTGTATTTCCCATAAATAACGTTTGTTCATTTTCTTGTGTCTCAACCTTGAAACTTTAAACGGCTTTGATCACTTGTGAACAATTTTAACAAAGTAGGAGAACGTTTGATCTACATAACGGTGGGAAAATTGATATTTTATCAGAGAAGAGAGCAAGACGATACATGGAAAAGAATCTCAGTGACAAGAAACCATAGTCAGTATTGAATTTTATATATTAGAAAGAAAGAACTACTCCATAATACACCTAATTCCATACACTAACGAAATTTCCTATAGTTAATTTTCTTACAGTCGTTCCTACACATGCTTTCATCGCTGTCAATAAATTGTATAAAAAATCAGTATTTCCAAAATTAAATGAAAACACTATGGCTAGTGCGACATTCGTAGAAATACGTCGAAATCCACGGTGTAACGAGAATTGTTTCGACAGTAACTGCGCAAAGGGAGCGTGTGGCGCAGTGGTCAGCGGAGCCCCGCAACACACACATGGGATCGATCACCGCGCCCCTGACCCGCCAAGCGTTCCATCCCTGCGGGATCCTCAAATTGGTATCAGACTTGTCTGGGCGGATAGCAACACTAGCTCGATACATCGGTAGGCTACCGCGCGTCATTGTAAAGGCCAGATATGCATTCAGTCACCTCCAACGATACATAATGAAGTCGAATGCATGGCGTATCCCTCAGGAACTGATCAACACTGGGAGCTTTATCCTGTATTTATCCTTTAACTGCACAAAAAATGTCACGAATACAAAAGTTGTTAATCTAAAAGAATGGATCTGCCTACATAACCGAGTTGTATATAGTGTTTACGAGTGACTTCTAAGCCTTCAAGAAATGAAGTGATGCTGATTTCAATCGTCACCAGAGAAAGTCGTCGCTTTGAACAAAAAGAAAAAAGAAAACAATCAACAAAAACACTGTTCTTCTTTCCATGCTTTTGGCCATCGTATGTGTTGACTTTGCTAAACACTCCGAATAAATATGGTTCTCTAAAGTTATGTCTACCAACGGCTTTACTAGTATGGCTTTTTAGAAACGACCACTTCAATCAGTAACCACCTGCTGGATTTGTTGCTGCTGATGCAACATCATCATTCGCTGTTGTTGTTGTTGTTGTTGTTGTTGCTGTTGTTGGTTGTAATTCATCATGTTCTGTATCAATACATTAACAACGCAAAAGTGAATAAGTACAAGTACAAAAAGAACATCCATAATTGATCATTTATATCCTTGAAAAAGAACCTGTAGACACTTCTCACTAGTACAAAACTCAAAACGAATAACAGACCTGGTCGTAAATACCAGCACTCTGATCCGGCATCGGTGGGTACTGCGGCCGTGCTCCGGCCGGATCCATCGGATATGGTGATGGCTGCATGCCTGGGTTAATAAACATAACCTTGTAACTTTACAGTAAAGGGTAAAGGCTAGAATATTCAGCGTTAGACAATTCCTAAACGATCTGCCAGTCATGCACTCAATTCCAGGAAGCATCGATGATGTCATTGAATTTATATTTGGCAATAACTTCCACGATTTTAGTGGTGTATCAATTCAACGTTCCCTTTTTCATTAATTCAAGCACAGTAGCAACCTGCTAAGTCTCGTGTGATGGGGTGCGGTTGGTTAAGTCTGTGGAACCGAACCAACTAACGCTAACTACTGCGTGTATTTTGCAGAAAACCTCTAACCACAACGCTACATGCAACCTAACTTCACAGTGCACGACGAAAACACTGAATTATCGACTAACTAAAGCGATTTTGAAAAAGGATAAAGGATGGATAGCAATGAATATGATTACCGTAGCCTGACATCGGCTGCATCATCGCCGTTGGAGCCGGACCGGGTGGATATGTAGGGCTCTGTAGCATCGGACCAGCCGATGGCCACATTTGACCACTATAAATAAAAAACAGGAATATTAGATATAAAATCTACGAATATAAGTTGTGTTTTATTAATCTGAGAAATGTCAAAGTTGAATTCGAATTCACTGGGACACCAACGAAACGACTCTTCGGGAGTTTCTAACAGCAAGATCTCTTCAAAAATAATAAAATATTAGAAAACATCCAAAGAAAAACGAATGAACACGAACGTATTCTAGGGATAAAACATTCACTTACAGAATAGGACTGCTGTTGGATGAATAAAAGTATGAATGAATGAAAGTGCATAAAGATGAATAATGAATAGAAAAAAATCGATTTCCCGATTTAGAACAAAAATACTGCGTAAGTAGGGAAAAGTTAAAACACTAAAATATACTAAATATTATAACATTCAGAACATTAATTATATGAATGAGAAATGTTAGAACATCCAGAGAGAAAAATGATGAAGTGACAATGAGAATTTCAACACTCTTGTTCCATAAGGTTTCCTCACAGACTGATGGACATCCAAAACATGAAAGAGGAATGGAAAATATATATAAAATAGATTTACATTGCTAAAAAGAACTAATCGATAGCCAAAAAATGCAGATAACAGAAGAAAACGTTGGAAAGATTTTTTTGAAATCGATCGATATGATGGCTAGTTGAATCCGCTCGATAAGGTGGATGATGAGTGGCATTAGATGAATGACAGCATGATGTCAACCCTATTAAAGAAAGAGAAAACATACGCCAAATGCAGAAATCTCCTCAAATGTGGATAATTTCTATGATTAAGAAGACTAAACATAGCTCAGTTGTGTAGATGAATTCGATAACACACAGCAGAAGGCATTCGTCCGTCAAAAGGTCCTTACAGTAAAGTCGACAAAGGAAGAAGACAGTGCTTCACCTAGTGACTATGTTAAGCGAACTAATAAACTGCAAAGGTTTCTATCCATAAAAACTCTAAAGATTATCTACGGACGAGCTCTTGTTTTCTTCAGAGAACGAGAAAACCGGCATAGAGCCTACACAGCTTGTACGAGTTTCTGTAGGAATAGATCGGGGAACAAAAATCACCGATAACGTCATTCCATTCAGCTTTTCACCTTGAATTCTTCTAAGGTGATCTTAAACGTAAATATGAAATCTCATAAACAAGTTAAATTCGGAATCCTGAAGAATTTTCAAGAACCATTTAAAAATGAACAGGCAAGAAAGCAGTATGGGGCAAAGATAAAAGCATTTCGAGACAAAACGATCAACGACGTTTGGAGCTGGCTTGATGAACAATGATGCTTTATGGTCAACACTACAGTACTTTAAGGACTTATGTATTTAATGAATAATGAAGTCGATGTGCAGAAAAACGACGATCAGGATATCTATGCCATTTCAAATCATGTTCAGCAGAAGTTTCAACAATGTTTCCTGTCTGTCTCTTGTCATTTACTTCAGCTGTACAAACGAAGTAATGAAATTCCGAACAAATGAAATGGAAATAGTTAGAAAAGAAAAATTCCCTACTTGATTCAAGTAAATCGCTATTGTTCACCTTTCAGCTCAATTATTCACCTTTACAGGACATGAAGTAGATCGTCTACCCTCTCAAAGTCGTTCCATGACGTCATAGTACTACTGGAGCGCAACCCATTTAAGCATTCAAGTCCGACGTGTATATATATATGTATATATATATATATATATAACATGTATATACCCCTGCATACATGTTTTTCCATTTTTTATAATAAAAAATAATAAGATATGTAAAGTAAAAAGTCAGCTAACTGATTATTCAGTTGGGGTGACTACAAATAACCCGCAATTTCGAACTACTGGTAACAAAATTCCAAAAAGAAAGCAAAAACACCGATATCAGTGCCACGCCTTTCTTGCGAACAAAGTTTGCAGAACTTTACAAAAACCTCTCAACAACGCTAAGAGCATAGAAAGATAAATCCTTGCTAACAGCTGATATTCATTTCAACAAACGGTCTACTCATCTCGAAGAAAAAAAAACAAGTTATTGAAGGTTAACTCCTCATCGCAAAAAAGCCCTAGCTTCCGTATTAACATAGTTGGTAAGGTTCTAGCGGGTATACGCTGGGATTTATGCCAAATATTATGGCGTTTCTATTAGATAGCGCATAACTTCGTCCCAAATCTATGATGAAAACGAACCAGTCAATTTAATATTCGTCCTCTGAAGCTAACCATATACTGGTACTATGAACTAATTATTATAGAACTAATAAAAACGGAATTTCTGCCCTATGTATGGACGATGGTCACCTTAGTGAGTGAGAAAATCCATTCAGATTGATATCAGATTCAATTTCACTATAGTACTCGATTTCGCTTTTTCTCTGTATCGCAATGAATCGGCCTCGTGGCGAGCGGTCTCGAGCTGGTTAGTCGTCATGGGGCCATTTGCTGTGCTTCCAGGTGGCGCATGAGAAGGTTAATAGTGCCTAACCAAAAGCTACTGTGTATTTCAGCCCTAACCCTGAACTCTGAAAGGTATTTGAATTGCGTAGGCCGTGTTTTTCCCATCAAAAAAGATAAAAGCAAGCTCCAGTTGGGGTGAGAAAGGGATGGATAGGAAGTTTACTATTGCCGTACGAAACTACTTGGTGATTGAAGAGACTAGAGGTGAAATAATGAAATAAGAAAATGGATAATATTGAATTTATTATCGGTCTTCAATATTATGAACTAATACGCAGGGTCGGCTGTTTAAAAAATCTCATTGCCCGGTTTTTTAATAGCTTCTCAACAAATGAAAGCATGTTTCGATTGCCCGAAAAAGTTCACACACGAGATCCTTGTAAAAAACCGAGCACTTCTCCAACCAAGAAAGTCGTTATTTTCATAACAGGGATGATTTAATGAGGGAACCAGATAAGAAAAAAACTAGCTGACGTCAGCCACTGTTAATGTTACATTATGAACTTATTAGAATCAGACCTTTTCACCATAGTTCATCTATCAGTTGAATTTACAGTAATATAATGACATCACATAAGGCAAAAACGTGCTCATCACCATGATGACATTCGGTGTCCTCGGAACCTTTGGCGATAAGAACGCTTAGAGTTTGCATGGAGAAATGACCACTACTTTGCAATCACCTTCTGATCACGTCCGGGTGAGATTAACAGCAAAATACCTGATTTTCCTTCTAGAGACGATCCATATTCGTTCTCTACACTCAGCGTCTCGTATTAAAAAGGAAAACTCGAGCAAAAAGTGTTTACGTACGTCTAAAATGTTAAAAAGTGCTATCGAATAATACTTTTGCACAGGCCAGCATCTCATATATTGTGCGGATTCAATCGAACGTCTTGCGTGTAGGTTCGGATGTTGCTTAGGAATCTTGATCATTTTTATGAATACCATTCAACACCAGTCGAGTAGATTAACTCTGGAATCCTGAGACAGCTAAGAGATTTAGAGATTTTCATCACAGGTAGTCACTACCCTTTAGGCTGAGGTAACGCACAAATGGTTCGAACCAAGTCCCTGCCCCTATTGAGCAGCTTCATTACCCCTGCACCTGCACTGTTGTCATCAAATAGTGGAAGAGAAACATAAAGGTCACATAGACTGTATCCACATCAGATATAAAGTCCTGGTTTGCAGAAACTTAAGCCCTTTACACAGGTTTGGGCTCGAAGCACTATGAAAAAGATAAAATTGATCCAATATGATCAGAAAAATGGTATGATACACAAATGCACATGTTTTTATTTTTCATTATTTACTATTACATATGTACATAAACTGTTTTAACAAACACTGAAGAAACAGCGCAAAGCTTTAAAAAAAGCTCGTAAGGGAATAGTAAAGTATTGTTGATTAACTCCGAATAGTAAACGAGAGTCACCGAGTACAGGAACATGAAATGAGAAGATGGAAACTCTTCCACACTGAACAAATCCATGATCTGCTTCTGATCTCCAAAGAATGAGAAGAAAAAGAAAATGCACCTTAATTACTCTCATTTACTATGTATATGAATCTCGGGAACTGTGAAAAGGCAAAGATTGTGACGCCGACGTATTGGGGGCGGCTTCTCGTCAGGATACATCATCGCCGTACGTGACCCTCTCTCCGTCCGTCGCTCCGTCCCTCCCTTCCTCCTCTCCCAGTGGCGGTGGTGCTGGTGGCTGCTGAAGGGCCGGCGGCGGACGACGAGACAAGCGAGCCGGCCAGCCATCCAGTAAAGTGAGTGAGTGAGTGACAAAGACACCAGCAGAACAGCGGAGAGTCGAAAGCCGTACGGATTGCACGAAGAGTGGTGCGATGTGGTTAGGAGAGGAATAGGCTAGAAGAGCCGTCCGTCTCCTAACCACCCATTCTCTCCGTCCGCCCTCGTCCGGAACAATTGATTCCGACGATAGAATATGGTTGCCTCCTTTCTTGAAAGCGACGGTGTAAGTGCAGAGCTCAGCTGAGGACTAGCGCAGCTTTTCGGTCTAGAGTTCAGTAAATTGGGTCATGTTTGAAAAGTTCATGTAGTCCGTGTGAACTCCCATGGGAGAGACACCGGTTTTGAAAAATGCACTACAGATTAGACCATGTATTGACATTATTAGCATTCCTAGTCATTCTTACTTACATCATTTAGTAAAAACTATCTTAAGAATGAAAGAACAAGAGGAAAATCGGTTTTGAAATATTTCAAGAATGTTCTCTTGTGTACCTGAAGAGCATCTGAGCAAACAAGTGCAAATTTACTATTCTTTACCAGTGTACTAATAATGATATGTGCAAGGAACCCAAGTGGTTATCAACCAAAGTGACACGACATGTGTATCTTTATCCCCTTACACGTATGCTTAAAAAACTTCAAATGTTAAATAACACTAAAACCAGACAAACAGATGAAGAGTTCGTTTGCTCACAATTTGGGTGGTTGCCAAAACACTTAGCTAAACGCCTGCTAGTAAAGGAATTTTGTTGACGAGACGAATAGTAGAAAGCTTGATGGCTAACTTTCACGTGCTCCGTAAGGACGTTCAGAGTAGAGCAATCCATTCAGAATTCTCATCAATTCGAGGGACCAACGCCATTTGAGTACACAGTTTGCCGGCTATTTTCGCATAAGGAAAAGATGAATTCACGTGGCTTGTAGGGTTCCAAGTAAACAACTTATTTTTCAAATGCTCTTAGATTAATACATTAAAACTTTTGAAATCTACAGGAACTTCGCTATACAAGACTATCCAGGAAATAACGGCAAGGGTTATAACGGAGGGGCATGAAGCACCGTGCGCTTCTGGCTCGGCTTTAGTTTGAGCCGAAGTCACTAACGTGTTGTAAAATTTGGAACGTAAATTTATTAAAAACTGGGTAATTTCTTGATGGTAGGACTTAGAGGAAAGAAGAACTACCAAATATTTCATTCCCTACTTACTAAGTTCATAAAATTGAAAAATTTGCTGCTGCAGCGAAACTGCTACCTTTCAAACATTTGAATAAACAGCCAAAACCCGAACCGTCTCATGAAACAGCACAAAAAAACGAGGGAAAAAAACGGGTTTGCCTACGGTGAGTAGATTTTGCGAAACAGATCGATGAAAACACACAGGTCTGTGGAACCATAGGATTGCAATATGCTATATGTCTACTTCGGTGAAGTGTCTCAGACGAGAACGACAGCAATGCATGATTTTTGAGACGCTCAGTGACAAACGGCAATGGTGACTAAGAGTAACGCTTGTAGATTATATAGTTTGTGAAGCTACAAAGAGAAAGAACTTCAATGATATCATGGAGGGAGACTCAACTATGGCCGAAAATATCCGCATGGAAAGAAACATTCAATAAAATACTAGGATACTACCTCTACACCGAACGTTTAACAATTAGTGGAGCTAATCGTAACCCTTTTATCTTTACTCGCATTATGATTCCTATCTGACTCTGGTGAACAGACGTTTTTTTTTCTTGGAGTTCAAATATTCTACATTGGTATTTCTATGCCTTGTTGTCTAACTCTAAAATGATGACTAGAAAGGATGAATGCCATGAACAGCAAAATATCACTGAAAATATCCGTAACAATGAATCATAGCAAGTAGTAAAATGATATCAAATATGCAATTGAAACTTGTGAGTCAGTTGTAGTGATTGCGAGGCTTGTAGACCCAGACTGCGATCGGAGAGGCTTCAAATGTGGGACGAAGACCTATTCAAAGTCCGGCCAAACGCTGCTGGCTGACGAATACATATAGCTGGTTTCTGGTGGTTAGGAGGTAAAAGCAGTTCTTATTCCATTCTCCACACACACACACACACACACACACACACACACACAACACACACACAGAGCAAACCGACTCATAGCAATAACGCATTTCTCTTAACAGACTCCGAAAAAGGGAAACAATCAACATCGATTAATTGATAATAAGAATAAAAATAACCATGGATGAAATGGCAGAGTATAAATGTATGGAATTAGAAACAGCGAGTTGGAAACAACAGCTCGACAAAATATCGCTGTTGCTACGGTTCCTCTTTGATTTATCGGTATCAGTGGCACGAAGAAACTACTGTGTCGACATATTAGGGGAACCAGAACTCTTAGCGCTAAGGATGGACAACGATGAAAAAAGCAACCATAACTTCTCGTTATGATCCCCAAATGACGAAATGTGCTGTCGTTTCTTCTTTCATGAAGATCATCAACTATCTAATTAACACTCCCTGACCCAGATAGGCAAATCGTCCAACAACGACCGAGGAAAAGAAAAAGTATCTGCAACGGTTTGCACTATGACGTCGCGGAGTGATGCCGATAATGTTGAACACGACGAACGGTTAACAAGTTAGGAAACGACGAACTCTGTCGTTTTCATGAACAATTCTCGAGCACACGCCTTTCAGAAATCATTCATCAAATAATCAATGTGCCGAAAGTGACGAAGCACGACGATCACACAAAAACACGCCCTGATTTTAGTGATGTATGTTGTTCATCATCATCCTCAGAGAAGACAGCGACGCAGAACAGAACGAATCAGACGTGCTGGGAGCAGTCAGCATAACCAGTAAGTACATCGACGACGACGACGACGACGACGACGACGACGACGAAAACATAACATTGCAGGCGGTTCGGACGACCATCACATGAAAATATTCTTTACTTTTCGTCTTTTCTCCTCCTCAAACAATCGACGTTTTTACATACGACGAAAAATAACTCGTAGCGGAACCGTACCGGAATGATGACACAAGATTTCACGCACCAGAACACAACCTTTGCTTCAAGTATTAAAACAAGTAAACGCATTCACAGGATTATTTTCAAACGAATAGAGCAGTAAATGAATGATTTTCTTCGTCTATATCGAGGTTACTTGAACGAATTCTCTTTTATCGTACGATCAAAATCGGTCAGATTTCGTACATTGCTAGTTCGGCGTAGGAATACCGGATGCACGCGACAGTTGTTCAAAGTTCATTCGATGCATTTCCAAAATCTTCTTCAAAATCTCAAGAAGAGCTGAAAGAAAGTGGTTGACGCAAATATACTGACCTTTTGCCATTCTGCAGAAGAAATACGCTTGTATCGGTATTGTTATTGGTGACATAAAAGCCTACAACTAAGGTAAAAAATGAAGAATGGAATGTTGTTGAAAGAGAAGCAAGGTAGTTGCAATCGGCAGAGGAAAACAATAAGCAAACATAAATAATCATAAACAGGGTACTCGTAAATGTATTTCCTTATGCGCTACTGACTTCCGCCGAATTTAGCTGAACAATCTTGGAAAAAAACGCCAGAGCATCAAGTACCTTCGGACGAAAGGCATTAACAACTGCAAAGGAGTATCGTCGTAGACACTGTTCACTGTTGCAACAACAGAGACCAAAAATAAGGTACCGATTGTTTAACTGGAAAATATCTGTACTAAACTACTCTAGATGTCGACACTTTGGTATGAAATTCTAACGTTAATGTGGCTACTAGATGACACTTATGGCGATCGCCGATAAGTGCAGAGTTACCGTTGCGAAGGAACAGGAAATGCTCGAAGACAGAGTGAAAAAACATAACAACTTGCATCTACGAAGTAAATACTTTCACATATTGGATGTTACCAAGAGGATAATATTTCACGACGAAAGCACAAGGTATAAATATTTGGATGTTTATGCCAAAACTCCAACCGCACTAGTGAAGTCCTTCGCAGACAATCGTATAGAGTGACCTATTCTAGTTCGAAGCCGGGCCGGCCAGAAACGCGGAGATGAAAACGTTAACAGAACGCACTTAGAAATATGAGGACAGTCAAAGACAATAAGTTCTACAAAATGAAATACTTTCTTCCTTTTACCGAAAGAATTCAATGACCAGAGAACTGGTGTGATCAGAGATTCTTCATCAAGCTCAGAAAAAACCTTAATAACCTTGCCAGTTGATCAAAAAAGAGTGTTTGTTGGGAATTGGCTTTTCTCTGCCATCAATTCGTAACAACACTAGAGACGTAGGGTTATTCGATTAAACAACGTGATTATATGTCGAGTAAAGATCGTACTTACATTGGTTGTTCATCTTATCAAAGAACTTCGATCACACGTTTCTCACACCTAATCTGAACGACTTCATCACAAAACAACACGGCCAGTGACAGTTTTCTGCCAGTGAGTAGTACCTGACCGTTCTATTAATGCTAACAAATAGATGCCACAGTGGTTTTCAAAGTAATTTAACCGCACTTTTCAGCAATACAATATGTCATATTTGAGTTACAACCCGAAATCTGACGCCGTTCTGGCCAGATGTTATTCATTGAATAACATGAAAGGTAATCTTCAACTTCAATCTTGGTTATGAAGGTGTTTGGCAGAGTAGACTGCTGTCAACTTGACCTTCCCAGGCTCTTAGAAAGGCGAAATCCGCCGAAACGTCAACTTTTTCGTGAATAAAGAATAAAATAATACCTTGCGTTTGCTCAACAAGAACACGAAGTAATCTTCAACGTCACTCTAACAATTGTTCATTAACGAGGAAATAGAAACTAAAAACTGTCGGGCATAACGTCTCGATAAGTTCCTCTCCAAACAATTTAAACAATCAGCTACAAAGCTACGTGATAAAGGTCAAAGATTCTATGGTTGTGTTCGTAATGAACGAAGAATTTTCTTTGAAGTGGTTGAGTAGTAGTCGGTATATGGCTGTGGTGATGATACCTGTGAAATCGAATATAATCGAAGAAACGTTCGAATAGTTATAGTAAAGAGTACACATCGTGAGCTCGTTACTAGAACATCAGCTATGTCGACTATGTGCTACGATACCATCCGCTACGTCCTTGTTCTAATACGATGAAGCCATAAACCAGTACGATAATTTTGCCTACTCACTCAAAGGATCAAACACCACGCGAGCCAGTTGCAGCAACTACTAGTTACCATTTACTCGCCTTCTGACTTTCGTTTTGAGCTTGAGTAAGGCTATGGTACAAAAGCGTGAGAACAGCGATAATAAGGCTGCTTAGTACACAGAGAGCACGATCAGAGACAAAAGAAAGACGCGTGAGTGACGACGAGGCACGCTTTGCCGGCAGATACGGGACGCAATAAGAACATGCATCCAGGCTGCCATTCACACTAACCTCCTCTCGAGACTCATTGCTCTCTCGGATTCTCCGTCTCACTCACTCCACTCCCCACCCAGAGGAAGGAAGCATCGTCGTCAACTTATTCACCACCGCAAATAAACATCACCGACCGCTGCCTGCCACAGCTATCCGGATGAACGGATGGATAGACGGATGGATGGATGGATGGATGGATATCCAGCTGGGTATTTGATCACGCCGACGACGATTAGTGATTGTTGCTAGGTGCTAAATTTACACACGATGTTAAGAAAAAACGAAGACAGCAATCTGCATGTTCCCGTTTTCCCTAAAGGACAACTGCACATCATTGGCGTGCGTGACGATGTAGGAATGTGTTGGCACGTTTCGCTAGTTTTTTCTCTAAAACGACAACAATACACTCATCAGAAACCTTGCTTACCACTATTTTTTCAGAAATCGAAAAGATATAAATCAATGACTGTTGCTGATAACGTCATTTACGTACGATCGCATGTCATTGGAATACATTCTGCTGAAACGCACTTCGACTTTTTTCACGTGGTTCAAGAAAAAGAACAAAACTTGCGAATAATTTTCGATTCCTAAAATGAGCAAACCAGCATAGAAGTTTATCTCTCGGATTCTCCGTCTCACTCACTCCACTCCTCACCCAGAGGAAGGAACCAGGAATTGCCTTGTATAAACCAGCAATTTTTCAGTAGTTGATATGATCAAGTTGATGAACACAACGATCGATCATCAGCACGACGTGAACACTTGTTGTGGAATCGGCAATTGTTTTGATTGGTCTTACTACGACGAGATCGCTAAAGCTTTCGTATTCCATAATCACTCTCTTCGTTATGGAACCAATGCCAAGATGCGAACAAATTGATGTTAAGAACAACTGTTATCAAGTCATCAAGTCGATGAAAAAGGAATGTGTGCGATGCGGAAAAACGTCGATAGAACAAATAGTTGGACAACTACTTGTTCTCAGAAATGATGGCGATCGGACACGAAATGAAGAAACATTGTACAAACTGAGAAGATTACAATATTAACACAAAACATGTGAGCGACATCCGGTGGAAAGGATCGTCCTGAATGGGCAACCTTGGCAATTTTACCCTCAGTAGAATATCACGCACATCATACATTGTCCACGTGGCAATCTTTCGTCTTTCTATTGTATTGTATATACTCGATGGTAAAATAAGACTTCAAAACTCTAGTCAAATTAGGTTACAATGGATACTACTTCTCACAACGGTTTACCGCCTCATCGTCGTTGGAAGGTGATCCTGGGTGTCGGATTGGGATGCACAGCGGGGAAATCGTCTCTCCGGCAGGCTCTCCCAAGCTGAGGAGTCCGGCGTTTCCATCAGGAAGCCTAGCTAAGAGTAAACCAGTTCCCGAATCCGTCACCGTCCTGGTATCAAAGTCGCATGGTGGCAAATTCCACTCTGATCCACAACGACTGCAACTGCCTTCCGTGGTGGCGTGTTGGGGCGGACTTTGTCCTCGGGATTCCAGGGAACCACAACGGTTTGACCAGGAAATCTCCGAAAAATAATGATTGCGCTGGGGCACGCACAACTAGTGAGAGCGGGCCGTTCAAGTATCAAGTAAGTAAATCGAATTAAGTTACAATGGATACTACCTAGTACAACATCAATCTGTTAGGTAAAAGCCGTTGAAACGAGATTTCTTATGAACTTCTTCTAAGCATGGACTTTCCCAATCTTCTTACTCATCCCATACTCTTTTTTTCGAAACATTTCATTCAATAGCTGATTACCTTTAGGTGAAGCACCGTGAAAAGGTGGGATTCGCAGCTTGTAAGCGTTGATTGCCTCTACTATTCAACTGAAAAGTGGTCGACACTAATAAATTAAAGGCAGTATTGCCTATTTAAATACTGACATAAGAAAAAGGAGTTCTATAAAATAATCAATGAAGAAGAACATATTTGCTATCTGAACTTCCGCATAGTTGTAACTGGAAGCACAAGCCTGAAGAATCACAAATTTTAGCGGCAAGCCGATCGATAATCGATTGAATCCCCGTGAAAGCAGCTAGTGAAACGTGTTCCAGAGAACAGACCGGTCCATGGCAGAATCACTTCCGACGTAGTAGCTTTCACTACGTGTAGACGAAATCGTGACACTGCTAGGAATGAATGACAAAAGAAGACGTTCGAAACAGTTGAAGACAAGTTCCAGTATGTTTGTTGCTCACAATAAAGAAAAATATGCACTTCAATCTTCGTAGGCTTTCATTTTCGTTAATATCGGTGAATTCAACCACATGACTACCACCATCGGTAATGGTAGTGTAGTAGGATTCTGATGAATATGGGCCATGTTCATCAACATCATCCTCCCCTGCCATCGATATCATTCAGATACAAAGTGGTAACTAAAACACCAACTGGCCAAGTTGTCGACGAATTTAATGTCGATGTAGTTGTAGTCGCAGTCAATCGTCACAAAAGACAACATTCTGCAGAATTGCGTGACGAACAAAGCCTGTTACAAAAGTTTCCTTTCGAAAAAAAAGTGATGTGAAATGGAAGGCGAAATTAGGAACGTTTTGATGAAAGAAGGATGTGTGGTGAAAAAGCAATGCGTGAATCTCATAAAGCTTATGAACACAAAAGTGTCGACTCAATGACTGGAGATACTGTCATTCCATTCAGTCACACAGAGAGTGTATTGGTTTCGAGATGAAGATCATGAATAAAGGAATGAATTAAGAGGATAATTAAGATGACTTTACAAGCTAAATGGGTACAGGAGCACAGCCAATAGAGTGAAGGATATTCAATGATATTGTGACCCGCTGCTGACCGATGCTCTGCTCAGGGTTGTTCGCTTACGTTCAAATTAGCATCGGACGCGGACAGCACACATATTGCAAGGGAGAGGAACGAGCTTGGAGGACGCGAAGAACAAGAGGAGCAGGATAATGGCCGAAACCGATACGACAACCGAATGAATGGATGACGAAGTGGTGTACGGAAGAAAAACGTTTGTATGTCAGTGAACTATCATGAGTACTGACGATGGACTGATATATATATGATCATTGTGCTAAATGTTAAGTTATATTACTAGTTATTATAAATTATATATGATACGTTAAACTTATAAATGGAAGTACAGAAAGAAACCAGGAACGAAATAAGACAAATAAGAGAAGGAAAGTGAAGTGTAGAAGAAAGAAGGAGAGAAGACGTAAGTGTAGAGACAAACCGAGATAGAAAGTGAGAGTAAGCTTGAAAGAAAGAATGAAAGTGAGAGAGAGTCAGAGAGTGAGAGAGAAAGAAAAGGAGTAAAAGAGAAAGAGTTGCCGATAGAATGAAAGCAACAGAAAGTGAGATCTTCATATCAAATTCCATATGCTTGGCCCGACCGATGTGAATGTTCTGTTACACTAAATCACATTAATTACACTATATATCAATCACTCTTCGAAAATTTGTGAGCCAGAGAAAATCGACTTTTCTGGAATTTCGAATAAATCGAACGTGAAGTAAAACTTCAGAATATACTAGATAGAAAAAATACAGTAAAGTAAATAACGAGGAAAGGAGGAAAATGAACAGATTGTAACGGTCTCAGCAAGAGTGAATGATTTTAATGACAATAATCCTGGGTACCGCAAAATAGCCGATCAGATTCCCGCATAAAAATTTGTAATTTCCTGAATCTCGAGAGAATCACTGCTATCGCCAAGAGAATCGAAAACAGAAAACAACTCAGTTGTTGGAAAGTTACGTCTTGTTAGGAAGTACTGTCACCCTCTACATAACAATTGTGATGGTGAACGATGAAACGTTTGTTACGAAAAAAGAAGAATACGTGGAATGTTGGAGCTGTAGGTGGCGAGGAAAGGAGCGCAACGACGATAGAAAGACACATGAAGCATGACAAATTCTAAGAAGTGCATTAATGTGTGGAGTGCAAGTGAACGTTTGTTGATGATGAGACGATAAGAAATCGAAATTCCTCTGACACAATAACACTAACAGCTTCGAGCTGTTTTCAACGCGGGACCTACTTGGCACCAAGCCAACTCGATCACGACGGGATAATAAAGCGAATGGTTGAGAGAGTTCACGTCAAACGTCCAACGGACGAAAACCTCGAAAGATGTCAGCAGACACAAATACAAACCAAAAATTACTGTAGGTAATCCGGTTAATATTAGCCAAGTTATTGATAAGTTTGAGATAAGTCGTGACTACTGACAAGATGTCATTACATTGAAGATTTACTCTTTGAGGGATTGACGACGAAGATCAGAACTTTGCTTAAAAGACAACTCATTCATACTGATTGGAGTTTAGCAAGTAGTTGCACAGTAGCTCACAGGACCGACTTTTTATTAGCGTCAGCTTTGATAAAAAATCTCACTGTTCTCTTGACTTTGTCGTAAGTGTTGTGTCGCAACTTTACACATAAATTTTTATTTATTTAATTTTTGTCTATATATCATGTTCTTTCTACTGTGGTTCTCAACGCACTCCACTGAAGAGACTGCTTGTCAATCTGAGCTTCCCGTAGTATGAAGAAGGAGAAACAGGCGATACATCAGTCAGTACTGTATTGAATTCATCTTGAGGCTAACGACTTCGCGCCTACGCATCAGGAAAACAGTGAATGAATTGAGCTGTAGTTCAACATATGACGTAAAACTACTGACGATAGAGTATGCTTAAGACCGGTGTTTGTAGTAAAACGGAACAGTCACCACAGTTGAGGAAATTTTTTCACTGCAGAAGACAGGTCGAAATGTAAATCACAACACAAGATAATCAATGATCGATTAATCAATGAAAATAAACTGCCGGACGAATCGACCAGTGGATTGAAGAATAATTGTGGGTCGACGGCGATGAAGAGGCGTGGTTGTTGGCGGTGGGACTGTGGGGTGAGTGGCCGGGTTGGCTGCGGTGATGGTGGGTTGGTGTCTCCGTGTCAAACGTGGTATTTGGGCACAAGTACCACATCACGGAAGTGTCTGCACACTCTTGTCTTCCAGCACCCTTCATCCACTTCCATGTCGTGCGTATCCCTCGCTGCGGTGCTATTTGGTTGTCCAGCTGACCGCCTTTCCTCGGTCGCTCCCCGTCCGCCCGGATAGAGCGCCTCGCCACTTTAGGAGGAGGCTATGGGTGGCACGGCGGTGGCGATGGCGATGCGGCGAGAGCGCAGGCGAGCAGAGTGCGCTCTGCGTCTCTAGCATGCTGCTGAGTGTTTTGCAGCGCACAAACGTATAGATGGCTGACTGCCAAAACTGGATTCACCGCAGAGATCTTCAGTTCCTTAGACGAAATAGTCACTAATCGATTCGTGAACATTGCATTTCACTTGTGTTTCAGTAATGCAACAGTTAGATCTGCTGGAGATATTGTTTGTTAGTACCATAGCAAAGATCGGAAGTGAGAGCAGCATCACATTCGTCGGCATTTTCAATGATTCTCAAGCAGAAAGAGGAAAACATATGGCATAGTCGTGTTGAAGCGAAGAAGACATCATAATTAATTTTCACATGATACCTCTTCAAATTCGTATGACTTCAATGCTGATGACCACATGTAGATATTATGTGGACTAGCTCGAAAGCTGTAATACTGGTAATACGACTGATATCCGCTGTGTTTCAAGAGGATATGAGTGAAAAACATGTGTACCCTCACTATTCATTTCCTCCACACTCCGTATGTTTACCACCTCTGTGCGACGACGACGACGACCACGACGACCGAACACGCCTCCGACAAATAAGCGGAGGCGCATGGACTTAGGTCAATCCAGTTGTTGTTTGTCATACTATAGTTGTCGTTATACTTATTGAAAATAGGGTTGTTTTAGAGCAGTTAGAGGATAAACGCAAGTTAGAGCTCTGCTAATACTACCATTGATGAAAGTATGGGATATAGCACACTCCTCAAGATATTGAAATATAACTTTTGTTTTATGAATCCCATGTGAGCTACTAACCAAAGATGGAACGCATGACTTGAAAAACATGTTCAGAGTAAGAGAAATAGAAAACAGATTCCAAGGAAAAAGATTCCAGAAGAATAAACCCGTTCTTGGAGAAGTTTTTCCTTACTGGATTAAGAAACTGTTCCATGTACTCTTTGTGATGATATATTTCGTGAGAAAACACGCAAAAACATAGTGAAATGTTGTAAGGCCACTTAACGAAGTAAGTGTACACACTAATATACGTGCTACCCCTACTAATCAAAACAAGTCAACAGATGGTGTTGTGAATCTCAGTGAAGTCGTTTAGCTGGAAAACGAACATTCATGGGAATAAGTTCAATCATGTCTCATGTGAGCGCCGTTTCGCAAGAGTGAAAACTGACGACAGAGGAACAGGTTTCTAAAGGAGCAACTGTAGATGTTCTGTAACGAAGTGATCTTATGTGGTGACAGAGGTGTACATAACACTGGTGACAACATGTGAACTTCATACTTCATTCATTGGTAATAACAAATCTATCGACTATTGCTCCCGTCCGAAATGTAATGTGTCGTCAAAAATGTGAAGCGATTTCTAAATTGCTATAGAAAATAGACTTGCACTATCGACGGGAATTATTTAGGTAAATGTGTTGAAAGCAGCCAGACGTTGTCGGCGAAAAATTCGTCGTCATCGGACCCGCCTTGTCATCATCATCAGCACTGCGATATGCACGGTCAGCTAGTAGATGAGCATGATTCTCGAAAAATCTGTGAAAGCTTCCGTAAATTTAAGTAATCGTAAGAGAGACGGTTATGCAATAAATTCACGTTGAGAACAATATCGGCCGAGAAAAACCATCTCACAGTGTAAGCGCAGCCATCGCCGATCATTCGGTGGTCAGTTCAGTTCACGCCGCGTTCGGGTGCAAGGACAATTAACAGGCATCTTTATTCTTAGAAATCGGAAATATACGACTAAATGAGCACTTAAGAGATGTGTTAATGAATTAAGCTCGGAACATCTAAGAAAAGAACACTATGCTCTTTAGTAAGAGGACGAGAAGTGTTCATAAATCTTGAGAGACCAGGCCACTGATTTCGACTTATTATCGGGTTGCAAAAATCTCCACCACCTGAGTGATCAATCCTTTAGGTTCTTGAGACAGCAGAGTCAGCGTGTTCAAGAGTCGTCTTTACTAGCCGCTCTTTCGATTAGTGATGGATGCTTGTCATTTTCCAATCAAGTCCTATCAACTAGATGAAGAAAAATCACTGTAATCATGTCTTTCGTTTAGTTGGATTTTCGACTTCTCCATGAAATCCATTTACACAACTGAACATTCCACAGGACGAACTTCAGCTGTGAATTACATTACCACTTCAATGACTCCTACTCCAGTACAGTTTTTGAGCCGAATAGTCGCATAAGATATTATTCTTTGAACACAAGAGTTTCATAGTTGCCAATCGTTAACCCTCGAAAAACATATTTTCTTTGAAGCGCTTTCCCGGACATTCAAAATTATGTTAAAGCCAGTTAAGGAAAATAAGTTCAGACCCATTATCTCTATTCTTAACCAAACGTCTCCGTGCTAAAAAAAAACCCTATCTTCCACCAAGACACACAGTTGACGTAAGAATGATGTATGAGTACTGAAAGAACACAGGATGACAGATCCATAGAAACTTAACAAGGTAATGAAGCAATGGTAACGGACTCGATGCGACAACGAACACCTACATCGCGAGGATTACCACCTGTAGATCATCGACTCGGACCAATACGGCTTTAAAGAATAGGAAGACGCCGAAACTTTAGCCAAACAAATATTTTATACCAACCATGTACCAGTTCAACAAATAAAGAAGATAAGGTAATGGAGTGTTTATTGAAAACGGGATCAATAGCAATGGATGAGCTCTCTAGGCACGAAACAAACTCGTTGCTGACGTATTTCGGCGCTGAGGGATGAAAAAGAGGACCAGCTTTCTAGCAGGATTTCGCAGACAGTCAGGCCAGAAAACATGTACGTGGCTGTACGTGGCTGCATGCTGCTATAGTACTGTGATTAGAATTTCAACGTCCATTAATTAAGAATAGCGATAGATGCTCAGTGACAACGGAGTTTTTAGTTCAAAACTCACAGAAAAGCATATGAGCAACTACGAGCGCTAAGCATAGAAAAAATTATTGGTGGGGAGAAAAAAAGCTTATCAGTTGTGGTATTGGCACCTAGTGAAAATTCGATTCGATTGATCACGACGGTACGTGGTTCGTCCGTAGGTTACGGAAGAGGAATGAAAAGCATAGGCGAAAAGCCACTCCCGTCAGGGCATAAGTAGATTGAGAAAATACTACTCTGTTTTTCTTCGAAAGCGAGAAAGGCTAAATTATCATAGGGAAAAGCTCTCAACAATCACCCCCATACAGAAACGACATCGTCGGCAAGACTAAGAGTGATGCAAAGCACGGCTGCCGCTGCGTTACGCTCTTCTGTCACCTCGTCCCATTGTTGTCCGGTATCGAGCGAGTTCACAGAAAATGTAGATTATCGACGAATCTGGATCGAAAAGTCTAAGAATCAGCCATAGAGATACCAGAGATGTTAACTGGCTTACTACAAGCAAGTCGTACAGTCCTGTACAGAACTGTGAGAATCTTCCAGCATTTTTAGTGCTGTAGGTAGATCCCAATGGCAGAAATTTTTCGGAAGAAAACTGGTATCTGAGAAGTTCCCACAGGATTAATTTTACATGTGTGAAATACCACCTCTCGCTATCAAGTACAGTACTTTAGACTTAGATCAATATAATGAGCAACTGAGAAGCTTATCAGCAATGGTAGAGAAAATAACAGCACTTCTTTTCCAAACCAAGTCGCTGTATAAATTCAGCCATCATCTCAGTTGTCCTCCAGAAGGGTCTATCCATTGACATGATAGTTTCGGTGTCATACTGAGCAGAAGTGTGACAACTTGTATCAAATTCGAAGCTCTAGGCTATAAACGGTACACCAGAGGGTATTCACTGAAGGTTTCGTGGCACTTCTTCGATAATGTCGACGAAATTATAAACAAATCCGGTTTTTGAAACGATTAACGGAAATAATTTGTTAAATAATAAAGCCGACAAATGTGAAGAGAAATAACCTCAAGTTCATAGAGTGAAATGAAATTTCATGAGCAATATATGCATAAAACAGTATTACCAACGAAAAAATGCTAGTGAGTGTTTCAAGTATTGCAGTTATCCTAGGACGAAAGCGCGCTTGAAAAGATAAGAAGGACTATGGCTTAAACCTAAAGACACTTTAGAAAACGATTATGTTACTGTCGCTTGCATTCCATTACTTCTGAATCTCCGGCTGAATGAAAAGTGATAATCGTCACTAAATAATTCCACCACCAAGTTTTTCCATGGTCTTATAGGTCAATCCGCTAATGCCTTACTATATAGCACTATTCCAAATAAAATGATTGTCAGGAAACAGTTGACAACCACTTTGCTAAGTAGTTGTTTTCATAGAAAAAATGAAACGAGAAACAGTTAAAAAGGGTTACATGGGACAGGTGCGGTGCTAACCTAACGTGAAGAAATCCGGCAGACATGCACCATGATTCGAACTTCAACGAAAACTTGTGCAGAGAAAGAGAGAAATGATGAGAGAAGCGCGAAGGAATAGAAAGGAATTTGCTCATTCTGCACTACAAGGATGTACATTCTTGTAGTCACTGAATTATACGCACACTTGAATTGTCTTTAAAACCAACAGAGCGAATGAGATTGTCAAAAATTTCCTCGGCCTGATTTCAATGGTTGTGCAAGAAGGAAAGAAAGAAAAAACGAAGGAACGAAAAGAAATGAGTTTAGTCTGTTTGAAGGAATGCTGATTTAATTTCGAGTATCGGCATTTAACCTTTATATTTACTGCCTATTCTTTTTAACGGCAGGGTATTTTGCGAAATACAACTACTATAATGCTGAGATATTTGCAAAATTTCAGACCGCAGGTGTCTGCGGTGGGGAACGAACGCGTTATTGTCCTTTCCGGGGAGTAACGCGTTCACCACCACACCATGCGGATCCTTCGTTTCGCAAATTACCCTGCCGTTAAAAAGAATAGGCAGTAAATAAAAAGGCTAAGATTGTGATTATATCTATAGCCTCAGCTTAACTGGGTTCAATGGCGATTTGGGCTCTCCAGATCAATTCCGTTGACGAGTGATTGCTGATGGCAAAAGATCGACAGAACTAGCTGAGAGACAGGCGAAACGAAGGACCCGTATGGTGTGGTGGTGAGCGCGTTACTCCCCGGAAAGGACAATAACGCGTTCGTTCTCCATCGCATACTCCTGCGGTCCGGAGTTTTGCAAATATCTCAGCATTATAGTAGTTATCGGCATGTAGCCAAGTATAATTGGCAAGGTTTTCTTGTGCTGCTTCACTAATCCTTTCAATATTAAGAAAACAGCGCACACACAAAAAATTAGTTTCCGTTTTCGCTTTCTACTCTGAAAGACTCAAGAAAACATTGCATTTAAAAAGACAAAACAATCGGCTGAAGATAAGTAATCCGCTACAGGATTCTTCGTGGAATGTTCTGGAGAATACAATTCTGAAAAACGGCAAAGATTTATATTCAAATTCATGTCTGTGTCACGTTCTAAAAAATCAGAGTTTATCTGTAATTCTGTAGAACCTGATTTTTTGATCCTGAATCGCCATGTAGATCTTGAACATGAAGGTTTTGAACTGTCAGAACGTTCCTTACCCAATCGACGTAATTGCGTCCTCGCCGATCCACCATGGTCACATAAACAGCGTGATGATGTGTCGTCGCGGTTCCTGGCGTGAATCGTAAACAGACGATTAGCGACTTTTAGAAGGAAATCGTCACGAACAACTATGATGGTCGTTTCTATTCACTCAATAACGGTGCTAGTACAGCTCATGGGATAGGAATTCACTAAACGAAAAGGAACTCTCTAATCAATTTTCCCATTGAAGAATCCCTTATCTTAAAATTGACCGGCCATAGATTGCACTCCTTGTTAAGATTCTTCCTCCGAACTATGTCTTCACCTTGAAACCAATTGCGTCTGAAGTGCTTTGTTGCTCCACCGGGAGTGTTGCTCTATTCGACGGTGATACGATCATCGTTGGTGTTCTCATGGCCATATTCGAAGGCATCGCACATTACAGACATAAGTTTTGCTTCCCTCGGGTCAAGCATACCATAAGCTAGGTCGAAGTGATATGTTGGTTGTCTTGATCATCCATCCGATGTGTCTTCTGGAGGCGGTGATGATCTTGATGTGGTAGCCGCGCCTGTCGTTGTACGGTGCGAGGCAATCTTCACTTTCGGCTAGGTTTTGATGTCGCCAGAAAGAACTGAGGTCATTATTTCTTCTTCCGCTTCGTTTTCCCTTTCTCCAATCCTGTATCGTAAAACGTATAGATTACCAGGATTACATTAAGAGATTTGGCTAACAATAGACAACAAAATGTCTCCTCCACAGAATGGAGTCCACAGCGGAAATCGCATGGTTGGGCGTTAAGGCTGTCACGAATGCTAAGCTATTCATCTGATGAGATTCGCGCGAAAATTCACGTGACGGTCGCCGTAGATCAGTAGATAAATCGGTGAGTTGAGTTTATCTGCAGTTTCAATACGAGTACAGAAGACGTAATCGTCAACGAGCTAAGAATATTTTTAAGCGCCTCATGGAGAAATACGGGAAGCCTTTTTTACGATGACGGATCGACAAGGCTTTTCCCTTTTCGTAGATCTGACTAATAGGCTTGAAATTTTTTAAGCATGGTTAATAACCACGGATCGTGCAAAAAGGACATGGAAAGATTTACTACACGAACAATCTTCGAGCTTCTTTGAAGAATCTGATAGTACTTCTCCGAAGCACAACCTTGTTTTTTACACTATAAGTGTAAAAAGCGAAAACGTGACAATGGAAATTGTGTACCTTACCTAACAAATTGTGACATGCAGTAACAGCTTTTCATAAAAAATGTTAAGAAGAAGAAATATGCCGAAAGAAATTAATCTCTGCTAGTCCATAATCAAGAAAGGTCAACGCATGTTGCAGCGGCATGTTTGTTATGGTTGGAAAGGTCATGAAGCCACCATATACGTTAGGAGCAGGTGGTGATCGTCATGCGCATTAAGTGCGTATCGATCGATTCCTTATATTGTTGGCATTCATTCGTAGATTATTGCCGCCGTAGATGTGCTAGCACCACTACCACCATCACCACCTGCACAACTATACGTGGAGTGTGACCTCTACTAGTAACGAGGAGTCGAGGGTGGAATGTTGTTGAAGGAATCACATTTTTTTTCCGAGCAACCTACTGCACTGGAATTTGGACGGAGGGTTCACTTAGTTACGTTTACTTTCTATTCCATGGAGCTCTTAAAGTCTACGGAATGTCCTCGTGATGATTAGGACGCGTCAGAAAATTCCATATTACTAACTTTCATTATACCTTAGTTTTGTTTCAAAACGCCTTTTTGCTGTGTTTTCTCGTACAAGGTCACATCTTGAGAAAATGACGCCCCGTAGGAATGAGATACGTGCAAATTTTTTACCTGGCAATAATTCAGGCGTTCTTATCTTATCAATACTCAACTAAAGACCGTCAAGAGAAAGCAGTGTTGGGAGCACCAGTCACGACTTGGTCTTCAAATTAAAGGATTTCGATTCGTGGAGTTTCAGAATGTTGCACGTACAGTGGCTGATTACTCGTTTACAAATTCATAGCCGACTCTAGTGATAGTTGTGCTAACAGTAGTCTTTCTCTAGGATAACTAACATCTCGGACAGCATTCTACTACGACATCGGATCATTTTTAAATAATAGGATGTTTTTATACGAAATCGCTGAAATGAATTAATCTGAATAAATAAACGAAAAATATAAATACGAAGTCGTGTGAAGAAAACATTTCTGGAATTGCACAGAGTTGAAGTGAAATCGTGATGTAAACAAAACATACCTGCGAAACGTTAGTTGCTTTTGAATCAAGTTGCGTTAGTTGCGAAATGCGAATTTTGTTACGGATTAACAAGAGAGTAGGAACAAATGCAACCATCGATAATAAAAACTAATCGGGAAACTTCTCAAACCTAGACAGCGTAGAAGGTTCAGATTTAAGGGAAGACACTAAGGATTCCAAGGAAGGAAGTGAGACAATGGAAATTGAAACTGCCGAACGACGTTGGAATTTCCAGAATGACACATTTCTTCCAAGCAAAAGCAATAGTGGCTGATATCATCAAGGAGACCTTACTGTTATGTTTAGATGTAGAAATTGGCCGCAGTGAATTTCTGCCGTCCGCTTGCTGAGCACGTTGTCGGAGTGTGAGGAAAGAAAAACGAGAGCGCAGGTTATGAGAGTGATGGAAGACCTAAATGGGACGGCTCAGGAGAAAAAAGGTGATGTAAGAATGTGCTTGATGGATACCTAAGAGGATGGTTGTAAGAATAGCTAAGAAGTCAGCAGACGAGTAGTAGAGGTGGTAGACTGTGAGTAAATAGCGGATCTTAAGGATCGCGTCAAAGATCAGAACCGCTTACTAAAGAGTAGAAGGTTTTGAAATAATTCTATAGTATAGAGACATTAGGCCCTATACGAAAGCTCAGGTATGTTCACAACTTTCAGAAGAGAATATAGTTCTACTGTGAAATTCAGAACATACGAAGCCTCTGTTCACCGTCGTGACAACAGAAGGAATAGTGACTGATGCTAAATGAACTCCGAAGTAGATTATGTAGAAGCGAACGAGTGAATAATATGATATCAGACAGTAAACTGGTCCTAGAACGAAAACTTCTTCGTAGTTCGAAGACAGTTTTGCGTGATTTGAAAGACCGTACAGCGGTATGTAACTGTGTGTGTGGATGTGTTATGTGTGAATGTACGTATGTATAGAAGTTGCATGTATGTATATATCTCTGTACGTGCCAACGTTACTGCTTATCAGAGAAAAAGTTGCTGATCGAATTCGTATCTTAAAAAATCCATTCATCATAACGTTGCTGAGATATTTGCAAAACTCTGGACCGCAGGTGTCTATGGTGGGGAATTGTTTCCCATTGGAATTACATTGTGATTTCCATTCATCATAGTTTGCTTTCCATCTAAACATTAAAGTATCATTTGAAAAGTGAAATTCAGTTGTTAATCAGATCATTTGTTACGTCAAGATGTGAACTGAACAACACAGAAGAAATCAGTAAGTGTACCTCGCTAACTTTGAAAGTTCTGAAGACAAAGAACGTCAATAAAGACAAGTAGAAGAAGAAGAAGAAGAAAGAAAAAAGATATTCTATAAAAGATCAGAAAATAGAGGCCAAATGGAGGTTGCTCATTACGCCTCTTGATATCGTCTTTTCTTTCGCTTTTTTGTCTTTTCTAGTAGAATGGAAACATGTCACATCTTCTTTGAGCTATCTATCGACTAATGCAAGAATTCGCTGCCATCATAGAAAACACTGCGGCTCTTGCAGAATCCGATTTGTAAGGCAACAAACTTTTTCCGATCCACAAAAGTTGGTGTTTTCTTGTGATGAAGTGCTAGCAGCGTTGTAGTACGGCTTGAGTGGTGTCACAGGAATCGCTGCAGCAGTGAAGGAATCTGATTCACCAGACAGCGAGCTTCATTCGGATCCATAAGGGTCGGTGATTGCCTTCTGTGAAAACTTGGAAGAGGTACGGCTATCTCAGAATTCCCAAGAAAAAACATATTTAGTCATCACTATTATGAGGATAAAGGTGACGGATCCTCAGATATCAGCCGAATACTTCCATGGAGCCATTGTAAGTTAACATGACGAATGAAAGTGTTGGAGCACGTACAAGGCGGGAATACGGTCACTTAAAAATCTAAGTAAGTAGAGAAGCATTGCAATAAAAACTGGTAATAATGCTAATTTTGAGTTGGTGTAGAGAGGATCATTTGGTTAAGTGCGTGCTAAACCGTCTTTGAGAAGTCCTTTCAATGAAATACAATAAACTGATACCTTATACATTTTCATCAAATAATTTGTCCATATTCAGCTATTCTAACTAGCTGTTTATGCTTGACAACCGTAAATAAACTAAAAATAAGCCTTAAAGGTAGCTCCAGAGTCCATAGCCTTAAAGGTAGCTTCTTAAATTTGCGGAATAATAACCCATCACTGGGTTATCATTCCGAAAATCTAAGAAGTAATGGAATAGATCAAAACATGTAAATGCATAGTCGTTCAAAATATTTTCCATAAACTTTCAACAATTTCTGTCCAATAATAGCAGCGGTGATGTTATTTTACAAAATGGACGACCCCAGTATGTTCTTAGAGTAAAAACAGGTGACACTATCACATTGAATCTACAAAATCAATTCTCGAAGGGATCTAGTGAGTAGTAACTGGGTAAGGATATGATATGGTACCAAATTATTACCACGGTTCAACTGGTGTCATTGCATATGCCTAGGTAGTGCCAAAAAGTCTGCCTATATTTAATCGGAGTATTATTTTGGGACTCATTAAACAACTTCACGTTAGCGCTATGAAAGCTGAGAGTTCGAAAGTCACCAAGAGACGTCTGTCTCCAAAAACACTCGAGCTGAAACGCCAACGTGGAATCGCACGAGCTGCAGGCTAACGCGAACTAACGTCCGAACTTGCAAAACAATGCAGACAGGCGATAAAAGAAGATTTTAAAGAGAGAAGAGCAGCAGTAATGGTCGAAGCTGCGGAGGCTGGGAAAAGCATTCGCGAAGCCTACCGAAGCTTCGCCAATTACACGACCAAGATGATTGCACTCCGACGCCCAGACGGAACAGTTACAGCGTCCAGAAAGCTAATTGAGAAAATCATTCACAAATACTACTCGGATTTCTTCGATAGCTACGTCCACCTTTCGTCGTATGAAATAAAGGAGGATGGATATGTTGCACCACCGGTTCTTCCTCCCGAAATCCAACATGCAATTTCGTTGGTGAAAAGTAGAACAACACCAGGTCCAAACAGGATAAGATCAGAATACCTGAAGAACCTTCCGTCAGTTATCGTAAACACACTGGCACGGCTTTTCACACGCCACATGTCTGTCTGAATGCAAGGTCCCTACTCAGTGAAAGACCAGCAAGACCGTATCATTGTTTAAGAAGGGTGACGTACACGATATCGGCAATTAACGCCCAATCTGCTTGCTATCTGTCGTCTACAAACTTTTCACTCGAGTCATCCCAAACGGGATTGACAGAACACTAGACGAAGGACAGCCATGTGAGCAAGCAGGGTTTCGAAAAGGATTTAGTACGATGGACCACATCCACACGGTAACAAGGCTCATTGAAGTATGGCGAGAGTACAAAAGACCGCTCTGTCTTACTTTCATCGATTTACAGAAGGCCGCTGATTCAATTGAGATAGAAGCAGTCATGGAAGCCCTTGATAGTCAGGAGGCCCCTACTCAGTAGACAAAGATTCTTCGTGAGCTGTACAAAAATTTCACAACCAAGATCACCATTCTACAATGATAATAACATTGACGTAAAAAGAGGAGTTAGGCAAGGCGATACCAAATCGCCAAAATTCTTTACCGCCACCCTCCAGAACGTCATGCGAACATTGAAATGAGATAATATGGGAGCGAAAATCGATGGTCGGCAGTTACATCATCTTCGCTTTGATGATGACATCGTCCTTATAACACCAAACATTAGCCAAGCGAAACGTATGCTTGCCGACCTCCATAAAGCCTATAGAAAAATTGGTCTTCGACTAAATCTGACAAAAACGATGTTCATGAAGAACGGGTTGGTTTCGTATGCTCCATTCACGCTCAACGGAACGAACATCTTCGAACGCTCCAGTTACGTCTATCGAGGTCGAGAAATCAATATGGTGAACGACTTAGCTCCAAAGCTGAGCAGAAGGAAACGAGCGAATTGGGGAGCTTTCAAAAGCATCGAGGATGTAATGAAGAGAACAAAGAACACCCGACTCCGTCTCTACCTTTTCGACTCAACGGTACTTCCTGCCCTAACGTACGCTTCAGAAACCTGGTTGCCGCGTAGGCAGGGCGGAACATTACTCAACATTATTGAACTCGCTGTCGAATGGATGCTAGGAGTAACCCGTGTCACACAAGTAAAGGAACCGACCTGCGTCAACGATCAAAAATCAGAGATGACGTTCTGTGCGCCAAGCAGTCGAAGACAGGGTGGGCCGGACACGTCAACCGATGGATAGGAGCCGTTAGTGACTGGATTCCTCGGGATGTCAAACATACTGCAGGAAGACCACCAACCCGATGGTCAGAGTTCTTCACGAAGAGCCTAGAAGAAAGATATGATGCGCGAGTCCCTAGAGCTCGCAGAACCCACTGGGCTACTCTTGCATGCGACAAGGAAAAATGGAAGATTTACTGGCGCCCGCTGGAGTCACTCGACGATCAACAAGACTACAGGTGATACAGGAGATTATTTTAAGACATTTAAACTACAAAAAGAGTTTTTTGGCTTATCGATAAACTTACGCGACCTAATATGACAGAGAAATCAAATTGTGTGGGCTTATCAATAGACCAAAACACGGACTATCCTTAATAAGAATCATCTAGAGGTCAACGCCTTCCGCACAATGGTATGGATTCGGTAGAACTCGTAGAACTGGTCATCAACACCTGCAACAGGCAGACATGATATGACTCTTTTCGATTCGTTTGAATGAACGGCGGCTCAGTATGACCTTGACAAGCATATGGAGGCCGGCGATCTGCTCTTCGACAATTGAAAAGCAAAGTTTTAATTTGGTCGATGAAAATGGTTTTCAGTTGAATGTCACTCATCACTAGAGAGAAGTGCTACCTTTAATGAAAGGCAACTAGAGTGTTAAGCTCACAAATGAGACGTTATCAGCAACTAGATACACTCATTATTTCGATATCAAATAAGTTATTCATTAGTGAGAAACTGTTACTAACATAGAATACCACTTTTTAAAAGGTAATAAAGACGCACGTCACACTAAAACGAAATTCAGATCAGCGCGTTTAATGCAGTGGTTAGAAGTGCTCTACGGTAAATAATATGGTTGCCGGCTCGATTTTATTATGCGATCAGATCAAGGTCCCCATCACTTCTGGATTGGTAAATTGGTAGCAGACTTGTAGAAGAGGATAAGAAACACCGATTTGATCCATCGCTAAGTCACTACGACTATACGTCTAATACAAGGCATTGTATCGACTACGCATGTATTCAATCAACCTTGGGATTCTATGAATTGAGTTGAATGTATGACGCATCTTTGAAGAATTGATCAACGACCAATGCTTTCTCCCTAACACTTTATAACGAAACTATATGATTTCTGGCTGCATATAAGGAAGTAGCCAATAATGGTACACACTATTAGGTGGCTTCTAATAAATATGCTCTACGTCTTTACAGAAGATCTCAACAAGCCACAAACGAGTGTATTCAATTGCCACAGGATAAAGGATAAAGGATAAAGAATAAAGCTCTCGATGTTGATCAATCCCTGAAGGATGCCATATGCATTCAACTTTATTAAGCATCGTTTGGAGGTGACTGTATGCATATCTGGCCTTTACAATGACTCATGGTGGCATACGGATGTATCGGGTCAGTACCGCTATCCTCCCATAGAAGTCTGCTACCAATTTGGCGACCCCGGAGGAATGGAAGGCTTGGTGGACCATGGGGGCTGAGATCAATTCCACGTGTTTGTTGCAGGGCGCCTCTGACCACTGCGCCACATGCGCCCTGTTTCTACAAGAATATTCTGTAATCGACCGTGCACATGTTGTCTACTCAGGACAATAAAAGTAAAGAAATAGGCAGTCTTATGTGATAATTTTCATGCCCTTTGAACGACCAGAGAGAAACCGACAAGTACAAACTTTGGCACGCGCTAGGGACGAATAAAGACTTGACTAATGTTCTTCGTAGTAATTCGATCACTAATGAGATTGCAGGTGTTGCTGATTATACATGCAACTTTGTCATAGTCAGTAAAGAATAGCGTTGATGAGAAGTTCGATCGTAATTGATAGATCTTCATCTGTTGGAATGATTTAAAACGTACACAACCATCGTTAGCAATGAGCCGATCTGTTCAGAATCAGTAAAATACAAAAAGTTATACAATTCGAATATCTAATGTTCCTTTAGTTTTTCTTCAAGCTACAGCAGCGCAGCTCTACCTTCGTTTCAATACCGTAAACCTCATAAATTTTGAGGTCTATACAAGCATTCGATGTACTGTAATTTGAACTTTGGGGTTAAGAATGATGAGTATCAAATGAATTGTAGTTTTTTCGTTGTTATATGACCCTCCCACTTTTCACTAAAAATCATGGTTGTTTTCTCATATTAGTTAAAATTTCATTCTTGAAAAAAAAACAAGGCACTAATTCAACAACCGGAAGTGAACTCTATGTAAACCGCTGTTGTCATAGGGGCCATTACATTGATTGATCTCTCATATGGAAGAAACGTTTTGATAAAAGCCTCGACCTCACTTGGCTTGGTATGTGCCTCATGTCGTCACTAGGTCGAATAAAGATTGATTCGAAGCGCCGTATAGTCGTCTCGGGAAGAGTTCCGGTATAAAGTGGGGCTACGTGAACGTCAGAAATAGTAGGGAACAATATTTGTATATGGAAAAGCAGCATTGAAATTACGTGTTGCCAGAGTTCTTCCCCTATTTTAAATCCCTCTTAGACAGTAACTTATATGTTGGATTACGGTAATACTAAATCCAGCCGCTAGCATGACAAGTGGTCGTGTTAATCGATGCAACGCACCCAATTCATGAACAATGACGATGACTTGCGGCCTAAGCAGCAGGTTTATGACCAAGAGGGCATAGACACTAAAATGGTCAAGCTGTTAGTGGACGATTTAGGGAGACGTAATCCGCAGACAAACTGAGAGACAGACAGAGCTGTTGAGGTGCAGTAGTCAATTGCATGACTGAGAGAGCGCGTTTGGAGTGGGGTTGTCGACAAATACGAAGACGACGAGATTCATATGCGGAATCGTTGTACATCGGAGTGTCGGCGAGGAGGGCCATAGCCAATTGGTACCTCCGAGCCGAGTTAGACGAGGGTAAACAGATACTGGCCTCAAGGCTCCTGCGCCTCATCCAAAAGTCAGGGACTCGCGCACAGAACCCCAAAAACCTCTTTGAATCGCAGTAATAAGTACCTTGATCCTATGGTTAACAAAGTTTTTGGCACCAAGTGGCAAAGCTTTGAGATATCTGAAGCGAGTTAGCTTGAACAAGAAGATTTCTTCACATTTCATAAGCAATAGAGTAACGATGACCAACATTTGTGACACATTAACATTGTTTTCGTTTTTTATTTGTCTTCAATTAAACGGAACGAAGGAGTGCTTGGCAATCACTAGCTTTCGTTCGACGATAAAAACGTCGACAGAGTGCTTTGAGTGTCACATTGGCATGACTAAAGCCTGAAGTATTTGAAGTAGTAGCTAGGAAAATAACTGATAAGCCAAGCAATCGATCGATAATTGGCACAGTAGATCGATAATATTGAAGTATCGGGAGCTTTAGTGGGTTGGAAGATTAGGTAGAACGCTTATTATAGGTAAATAATTGAGGAATCTAGGATGCTTCAAAATCTTTCAACGAAGGAAACTTTATGAAAGCAGGGCTGAGTACGGTAATGTTCATATTATAACAAATTTTTTAATAATCGCTATGCCAGTAATAATCTCCTTTGCACTAATTGACCAAAATAAACACTGTATTCTCCGGCTTTCGAATAAAAAGCAAAAAAAAATGTTGCAAGTATGTGTATTTCAGCAAAAATCCTTAGAACGGACTGGCCTCACTACGTGTTTCCCTCGAATAGATGCTAAATAATCCTTTGAAACAACAGTTTACATGGGGAACACAACTGATAACTACTACTAATAGAAATGATTCGATCTCACATGCACTACTTTCGTGAAAGATTTCAAAAACGGAAACAAAGGAGTTCCTAAGCGCAGCGTTTAACTTTTATTTACTGCCTATTCCTTTTTTAAGTTAGGGTATTATATGAAATACAACTGTAAGGATGCTGAGATACAAGCAAAACTTATAACCCCATTTGGGTTTCGAACTCTCTATTAACCATTCCGGGTGTCAAGTGCTATCGACCATACCAACCGAAGCTCTTTGTTTGCCTTTTCCTCAGCCAGTTTTTTACTTCAGGGTGCTACCTGCAGTCACTAATTAATAGGCAGAAAATAAAAGTTGAAACACATGTAGGCCACCGCTTCAGCTTAATTGGGTTCAGTGCTGATTTGTACATCCCAGAATCATTCCATTCGAGGGTGATTGCTGTTAGTACCGCTAGAGTAAAAAAACACAGCTGAGAAAAAAAACCAGAGGGAGAGTCACGGTTGATGCGGTGGATCGCACGTGAGGTTCCCGCAAGAGTAATCGCTAGTTCGAAGTCTAACCGTAGTTGAGAGATTTGCTCATATGTCGGCGTCCTCGTAGTTCTTAAACAGTTTTTAAACGCTGTTAAAATGTGACAGAATTCTACTATCGATCGGTGGGTCGATTAACACTAGGGTTCCATAGCTTTTGAGACTGCTTAGCTCGTGCTTCCGACCACTATCATCATACCTCACTAGAGTGTTCATTGAAAAATATCGATAAATTTTTATTGGCAGCCTATCCTATTGTAGTGTCTTCCCTCTTTCTCTCTCTCTCTCTCTCTCTCACTCTTTCTCTGAACAGAGATAGAAGCAGCAACAGCAATATCAACTGCTTCAGAAACAACAACAACAAAATGGTTCGCGCAGTTTAGTTGAGAGACCGATTTAAACCGATTAGACTTTCGAAAACTTGAAAATAAACAGAATTCGTTCCGAGACCGAAAATCAAGAGAAATCATGCCTTATCTACTTTCATTATTTTTATTCGAAAACAGGTAATTTCATATTATACCACCTTTTTCTTAAAGTTTTCAATTGTTAACAAATGACGAGAAACGGTTTTCTAGAAGCTCTTTTTCTTTCTTGTTCCAGCAAATACTTTTTCGCGACATTTTTTCATCGTTTTAGACATCCTAGTAACTTTCTTCACGTGTTATGTTTAGAGATGATCATGGAAAATATACAAGCCACGAAACATATAAGAGAGCCTTTTATAAGTAAGTAAAATATTGAAGAAGCCTAGACATGAAGTTCTTGCTTGGTTCTTCTTTTTCAGCTGTTATCGATAGCTACCATCGTCTTAAGATACTTCGGCAGCTTTTCGGTCACATGGAAAACAATAAAATAAAGTGGTGATGAGATCCCAACAACAAAAGAATATTAAAAAATTCTGGATTTACATGATCTAAAGTGGCAGTGGCGGGCGTAGAGCAGCCCTTGATCGGTCCTTGGTTGGATATCATGCCGCGGACAGATCAACATTTTCATTACTGTGGGATTCTCAGCAAGTTGGCATCAGAATCATCTAGGAGGATAGCAGCAATTATATGATCCGTAAATCGTTCTATATGCAAGAGATGCACTTATTTAACCACCTATAGGACGTTTGATAATCAACACCGAAAGCTTCAACCTTTGTTAAAGTTAGATTGTATTCTTAAAAAAGGATCGCCAACTCAGCCGAGACAATTAGAACACCAGCTAACCAAAATAAGTAAATAAAACTAGTATCTCCCACGACCGACTTTCTATTAACCTCGGCATTGATCAGGTAATTCTTCGTATTCTTGTTGAGAAAATACGAGGTGTTGCCTTTATTCTTTATTCACGAATAAATTGACGTTTCGGCGGATTTCACCTTCCTCAGAGCCTGGAAAGGTCAAGCTGACAGCAATCTATTCGGCCAAACGCCTCCATAACCAAACAAAGAAAACGCTAAACCAAGATTTCAATCACATTGAACACAGTTTTGCACACTCACCGCTTTTTATGAGGCTTCCACTGAGTCGCGTGAAGACCAACCGCATAGAATTCACGTGGACGCGTAATATGCCCCTCCCATCGGAATAACAGAACACCTAGCCGGCAAACGTAAACCAAATACCCCATTAGGCACGCAAAGTACCCAGAAACATAACGGGGAGGACTTTGAAGTATGTGTCACAATCCTCGCACAGGAATCGAAAACACAAGCGCGCAAAACTCTCGAGGCGTTCTGGATCAATTCCAGAAATCCGAAAATGAACCGATGGGAAAATGCCTCATTATCACGGGTAACATTGAGCAGCATATAAGCCTGTTATTTTGATGGGAGAAGCACATTACGCGTCCACGTGAATTCTGTTCGGTTGGTCTTCACACGACATACACAGTGCAAGACTCATAGAAAGCGGTGAGTGTGCACAGCTGTGTTCAATGTGATTGAAATCTCGGTTTAACGTTTTCCTTGTTTGGTTATGGAGGTGTTTGGCCGAATAGATTGCTGTCAACTTGACCTTTCCAGGCTCTGAGGAAGGCGAAATCCGCCGAAACGTGGTCTTATTCGTGAATAAAGAATAAAGGTAACACCTCGCGTTTGCTCAACAAGAATGCGATGGAACTAGTACATCGAATAGACTAACTTATTCAGCAACGAATTTCTTAAATCTTCCAAAAAACGAAAAGGTAGTGTTCTTAGTAGCGAAGTGGAACGGTACTTCATTTAAGCACACAAGGTCACCAGTACGACACACACCCACGCCAATGCTCTAACTACTGACGTCCTTGCTATGTAGCGGGATTCGCCCGCAACTCTTAGTAGAGGATATTCTACGAGCCATAAAATCTTCATGTCTCTAAATAAAAGATCTTTGGTTTCAGAAAAAGTAAATATGCTGTAGGAAACGTTTACAGTTAGTTTTTTTGGTGAATCACAACCTGACGCTACGGTACTAATCAGGTGCTATTAGATGAGGGTCACTTTTTTACATGATCCATCACCAGATGTACTGTGTTGATCACAGGCTTCTCACATTTGATTCATCTTCCACCTATTCATCGTCGACAATAGTGTTCGAACATTTTCCGTCTTATTTCCACCACTTTTTGACGAATTTGACTTCATTGTGAATGATAGTAGAGTGCTGGTCTAGTCGATTCTCATTGCAATCTTCAGAATAATTGACTTAGGGCGTTCCCAATAGGACAACACTAGAGAGGAAGTGGAGCTACCACGTTGCTTCCTGATGGACTACATCAGGAAACACTGTGCTACTTCCACCGAAAAGTTTGGAGAGTCAACTTGAGTGCCGAAAATCAACATGCGTCTACAGAGAGGGCCGTTTCTTCCAGTAAGCACGAATATGGCATATTGCTCGATTTACTACTATGGACGACGATTGCTCAAAAGAGAAACGAACGGGCACTACGCTGGTGTTCCAACTATTAATGAAGAAGGGTGATCCAAGCAGCCAAGCAAAATGTAACTCATTTACTCAAACACCTCTTAGTGGCTGACAACTTATCAGGCTGAAGCAATTCTCCGCAAAAATATTATCTAGCAATCAAAGATTTCGATTTGCGAATGTGCAGGTTTTACAATTCCTTGAATACAATTCATAAAATTTAAAAAATAATTTGTAATAAGAATGTCGATGGCGAGTTTATACAATAACCAATCATCCAAAAACAAAAGAAATAGGTGCATTCAAGAAATAAATATCTTGTATTGCAAAGCTAAATCTGCAGAGAAAATGACAGGGAACCCGACAAATTCGCAAGTAATCCATGATAGCCTACGTGCACCTAAATAGAAAGCACTTGAGCCGATTATTTAAATAGTACGGTGGGGTTTTACTTAAGTGGTACTACTTAGCAGCCTTTTCATCTATCCACAGAGTGATTTGTTTTCTGGTATGGAAACGTTGACAGAATGAATGGAAGCGTAAGTCAACAACTACAACAATAACAGAGAAAGCGAGTCCGTTTTTAGAACTGTAAGATTACTAATGAAAAGGTGGAAGGAAACAAACGAAAGAATTCATTTGTTTTTGTCAGATACGATTATTCAGTAACATCCCTCTAATGGTAGACATTTAGAAAGCCACGGAAAATTCTCGACTACACATCATCTAATTCGAGTAAAAATCAGTCTATTACTAAGTTCTAAGATATCCAGGAAATGGATTATATAGTAAGACATAAACGATAGAGGAAAGACTAAGATGCTGTATGTTAGAAGTTTTTCGTTGGCCCGTTGTTCGTGAGATCTCGTCCGCACATCTGGTCCTTTCTATTCTGTCTGGCGTATCTGTAGAAAAGCTTAGTGCGTCAAGCGTCACACCATAGGATGTAATTCATTTAGCGACCAAATATCCTCATTATAGAACTGAACAATGTCGATTTTTACCGAACGACGCATCTGATGACGAACAAAGATAACGTTCTCACGAGAACAACTATAATGAAACGAAAATGAAGAAACGTTGAATATATCCACAATGTTGCTGAGATATTTGCAAAACTCTGGAATAACGCGTTCCTTCTCAACCTTAGACACCTATGGTCCAGAGTTTTGCAAATATCTCAGCAACATTGTGGTTGTATTTCACTCAGTACCCTGCCGTGAAAATTGAAGTAGGCAGAAAATAAAAAGCAAAAACGTTGAATATACCTCGAGTGGAAACAAATTGGTGGGGACTATATATCGACAACGAAGGTGAGCAAGAAAAAATCACCTGTTGAAGAATTTCTAAGAACTCAACCTTCCTTCAATCCATCCTACAAAGACCAGCGCAATTCCTTCAGTGACAAAACACGGATTTCCAAGAAATAGAGGGAAAGTTTTCCCAAACTCAGTAGCGTATAAGTAAATGACAATGTGTACAAGGAGATGCACGATTCTTCGAGTAGATAGGCAATAGAAATAGTAACAAGTAATCAAAAACATTTTGGCAACTGCCCGTTTCTACACCAACCTCTAATTTATCGCTTCAAAAATTTGCACTTAGGATACGAATCTTCTTTGTCTCTTGATAACTTCAAGAAACTTTCGCATTATTTCGGAACAACAATGAAACGAGTCAATTTTTGCCGAACGTTTTCCTTTAGCATAGTTTAAAAAGTCCTTATAGGGATAACGTTTGGCAATAGGTAGTATTTCATTGCTCATATGTGAACGGGGAATGATCGCAAGGGTTTGGGCAAAATGGTGGTGAATTGGTCGATCACAGCTGCCATGACAGCCCATCGGAACCCAGTGAAATATCACTGAAAAACATGGAATTGCCGCAGCTATCGCAGACGAGTTACCATGATCTTGAGAGAAAATTACCTTAAATAACGCTTAACTGAAAGAAAAAAGTCGTTAACAATGAACTAGATGTTGATCAGGAATCGATCCAACGTGATTTAAAGGTAACTGAATTAGGTGGATATTTTTGTTATGAAATAAATTCGAGGAAGAGATAAAAATCTTTAAAAGTAGTTAAGTAAATTTTTAAACCACCATCCAATTTTATCAAGTCATTATTACTATTATTATTATTACTGTTATTATTATTATTAATATTATTATTACCCAGTTATTATTTTGGTACCGTAGCCGTAAGAGACTTTCGACACAGGTAGGAAGTAGAATAGAAAGTTGATCTCGGAAACTTTCGACACAATTACCATGTTTCCATATAAGATCTACAATATGAAGCGAGACCTAAAAGATACAATCGATGTGCTTCTAGATACTTCTCGTATACTACTCCACTTGTGTTGTTTGTCTTCCAAAGACATGAATGTGGTAGAGGAATTGACTACGCATTTGACGTTTTGCTACCCTAGCAACCCACAACGCATCAGAATTAAGAAATCTCCTTCAAAAACTTCTATGGAGATCGAAAATTCAACTTGAAGTCAATCTAGAGCCTTGATTCAGTGCCAATAAATACGTTCGTGTGAGGGATATATAGAGAAAAAAGAACTTCGTGAACAAATGATCGCTACACTCTCTAGTGGTAAATTTCGGCATTTTTTCTGTGTGAGTTGCTTGCATGAATTAGAGGAGAGTATTGATTATTTTTAAGTGGAATTTTGACTAAAGATCTTTTAAGCAAAACGATTAACAACATTACAATGCTGGAGAACTTCGTAGAAGGCATCTAAAGCAAGTAGTTGATGCATCATTCGTGCGTTCCCTGACTCGCTTCCAGCTCCAGTTCGACCCTCGTCCATAACTCGAACAAATCCTTCGATCAATTCGATGTTGACCAGTTGATGGAAGGCTTCATCTATGAACGAGTAAGGGCTATATCATTCAGATGGAGCATTCAACGCAATCTCAATATGCTTGTTTAACCCTTGAATCTTCATCTGTTATTTCCTCTACCTTCGATTGAAGAGCAGTTGAAGATGGATATCTGTAGACTTCTCAGCATTATCAGAAATTTAAGTAAGGCAATGTTCCTTTGATTGATTTCATAATATGTAGAGAATCATGTTTGGGGAAAATGAACAGTACATTAAGTTACTATTAATTACTGCTAGTTAGTATTTTCCTACGAATATATTTATCTAAATCGAAATTGTTTTTTAAAGATCATTATCTTTTTAGAGATGATTTCAACAGCTAACAACAGTGCCGTTTAAAATGAGGCGGGAAAAATCTAAATGCTAGATCGTCGCTTGTGGCACTGTTTCTGAGAAGATTACATTTGGGCTTAACTAATCGATTGATATTATTTATTACATGACCCCACATCAATTGCATCACTCTGTGTGGATCTCGGTACTTTATGCATTCGATTCTTTTCCTCGCACCCATCATTCACGGAGGTTTTCGAACGTTTTTGTGTGCCGGTTCGGTCGTTGCTCGAGGATTTTTCATCTTCGTCGCGAATGTCGTTGAATGTTGGTCGAGTCGATCCTCCATGGAATCAAGAAATAGCTGTGCAAGGGCGTTCCTACGTGGATCAGAAGGGAGGTGCTTGTTGAAGACGCCAAGTCGCCGTCTCAGGAATGATGAGAGTCTTGGTTGGTCCGGTGTGAGGTCGAACCAGCACCTGGGTAGTTCGGGCTGGCCGAGTAACGGTCGTGATCTCTTCCACTAGACTACCTACTCCTGAGTGATTAACAGGTCAATTATTCTGCACATGGCAATCTCACACCACTCTATAGAAAATCTGTTAGGGTTCAAAATATTGGACCAATTAATACAAATTTTTTCAACATTCCAAGCTAAAAATTCTTCGCAAAATTACAAGATTGTAGAAAAATTGTAAGATTCGTCGATTACAAGTTAAAATTATATTAATTATTAGCATAAAAAATCCCTCAATGACTTTCCGCTTCACTTCCAACTATGGATGGATGTTTTCATCAATCTTCGGACGAGTTTTGTGTGGACCGCCACCGAAAATGTGATCAGAGCTGAGAAGGGAGCGCGCCAGTCTAGTAGGATGCTCGACGTCGAGAGGTTTTTTTTCATTTTTGTCAACATAATCAGTTACTTACATTGCGGTGACGTCATTTACGTATGACAATATAGTTTTTTTAGGTGAAATCCTAATAAAACAGATAAGTTAACATTTGCGGCTGCAAAAGCTTAGTGGTAAATCAATAAAGGAGCGAGTAGGGTTTAAGACGAGAGGGCGCGGTGGTGATGGTGGCTGTGGTGTAGACTGGTGTAGACGATGAATCCTAACTATTGTATATAAATGCTTACTTCAACAAAACTTGCAAGAACTCATTTCGAGAGCATCTGAAATCTTTATAAGGGTCATTGGATTTAGGGAAAAAGGTTTTAAATGATTACAATAGTTATGGAACTTTAGGCAATTGTTTAGAACGTCAGTTTTTTATCTACTTCCTACTATTATTTTTCCCGGCAAGGCATGATGTGAAATACAACCACCGTGGTGCTCTATGGTGCTGAAATTTTTGCAAAACTTGGAACCCTTGCTAGATTCGGATTCGCGGTTACACTTAGTAATAACCTGAATTTTTCTAACGATCATTTGGGCTCCAAATCCTTAAACTCAATTCAAAAAGAAAACAATGTTAATGAACTAGTTAGCAAACTTTTTGAAAATAAGGTTCATTGAAGGATAACGTCAAAAGCTATAAAGGTTAAAGTTTAGTTGACCAGGATGGTGTAGTGGTGAAGTGTGGTGCTCCCCGGTAAGGACAACAGCGCGTGTTCGTTCCCCACTGCATACACCTGTGGTCCGCAGTTTTGCAAATATCTCAGCATTTCATTAAAGTTTAGTATCAAATCAGATCTATATCAGGTTGTAGAGAACATATGGATAAAAGTTTTACTAAAAGACCTAGTCATAACTATTAATGTTACCATTAGTACTTACTATTTATTATTATTTATTATTACTACTACTAATAGTACTGAAGAATTTACTACTATAACAAAACTATTCGCTGCGACGTATTGCAACGTGATAAATTAGCGGTAGAGCGATTTATTTAAAAGGAAGAAATTAGTGAGAAACTGGTGAAGGTCAGTCGAGTTAAAGAGTTAAGAGTTTTTGCAAACAAATCGGTTCCATTCTCACGATTCGATAACTTTCCTACAAATGATGTCATCCGGATGACGTGATCGCATAGCAATTCTCGAATATCACAGAATACGTAGAAGATGTGATGAGGTGGAGTAGATGCGTGAAATAGAGACGCATCTCACAACTCTTCGTCTATGAATTCGTCGTTTTCTTGATCAGCAATCGAGAGCTCGTTATTAAGCACACATTTACTTCCATAGAAAAACAATACAATACAGCAGCGACGTTTTGGCAGTATCGCCTCCTTCAGAGCTTGAAAGGTACAATGATATACAATTAACTGGGCCGAACGCTTCAATAACACTTACAAAAAGACAAAAAACTCAATGGTAATTACATGAACAACAGCTTCTCGAAAAACTCACCGCCTTTTACGTGATTTCCTATGAGGAAGATTAGAACAGCTGATCATAGTCGATTATGGTTGATGCCCCATCCAACATCAGAAATTGGTGCGAACATAGAATATCGAACAACGCGTGCTGTATAACAACCTCGAGATTGCTGACCAAGAAAACGACGCATTCGTATTCCAATGCCGAGGTTAACAGAAAGTCGACTCTGGCAGCTCTTTATCTACATCAGAATTACTTCTTGAATCAAGTAAATCCATCCAATCCACACTTGGGATGATGACTGACTCACCTACAACGGACTAAAATTGCACTCTCTGTAGGCCGTGCCTATCTGTTTATATTCTAGGGTGCAAATTTTCAACAATTCTTACCAGCTCAGTGAACTCGTTGAATGTTCATTGCGCCTTCGAGACTACGCATAGCGATCAAATTCTGGTCGACATCTTTAGAGTCCCCAGAAGGAGAAGAGGAATATGAAACTCTGCTAGTTTTTTACCCTTACGAACGGATTATGTCATCGTATTCAGAAAGTTCTTCAGAATACTATTAAGTAAAATCTTGAGTGAAAGAAATAATGTGATGGTGGTGAACCTTCAGTCTACTGACAAAAATCAGCTACAGATTGTGGTGACAGACAATGAACACCTTGGCGCAGCAGTTTCCATCTACATACCAGTAAAATAAATGAAAACTGGGCTCAAATAGCCTTCTTCGTGAAAGCAGTTTGTTCAAGAATCAAATTCTACTTAATATTGCTACCATTAATATGACCATTACTATCATTACAATCGTTATTTATAATTTATAAAATTCTAAATGAGCTAAGCCAGGTGCATCGCTTTTTTATTAGGAAACGTTACATTGCAAATTTAAGATGGAACTGTCAGATTTTTATCGTTTTTAGTAAAAATACTAGTAACGCAAGAATTTTTCGCGTTTTCAAAGAAATTGATTAAAAGGGTAACTTTCGTCAGCAAATAGAAGGAAATTTATGAAGCCGCCTATTTTAAGAATTCATTGATAGCCTTACCTTAAATGGCTCAGTAAACAACATTTCTATCCCGAAATATTTCCATCTATGGTGATCTCAACCTTAGCAATAATTGTCACTATTTGTTCTTATTTCGCCCAATCACTCCGAAAAACATTATCACGGTCATTAAGTAGCGAAACCACAATGCCATTTGCTTCTATGACACTTACATCTTTCGTTACATTTTAATTGGCTGGAACAAGAGCAGAGAAAAACTCATTTTTTCGAGGAAACTTCGTTTAGAAACAGCGTCCGAGAAAAATCACTAGCTAACTTTTCAGAAACGGTTCAGAACGCCTTCAGAAAGACTATGAAAAGGTAAAAGATTCACGAAACACTTAATCCGCCACAGAGCTTCCTGTGATAGGTTTGTCTCGTCACACGAAATTATATTCCAGAAATCAATATAAAAAGAGACAAAGCTCTTGGCGTTGATCTATTCCTGATGGATGAGCCATGCATTCGACTTCATGAAGCATCGTTGGAGATGATTGGATGCATATCTGGCCTATACAATAACTAGCAGTGGTCTATCCATGTATTAACTCAGTGCTGCTATCTTCCCAGACAGGAATGGTACTAATTTGTCGCCGCCGAAGGGACAGAAGGCTTAGTGAGGCTGGGCGCGGGAACGAACCCATGTGTGTTTGAGAGCACTTCCAACTATTGTGCTACAAGCGCCCTTAAAAATCAATATATCGATCAATGCATCTCTGGTTTAACAGAATTTAGTCGATGGAGTTCGATTCGTAATTGAAATCTCGCAGCGATCTTCCGCCCAAACTCGTGCAGGTGACAACGTCATTGCAAACGGACGGTCGCCTCCCGGAAGATAAATGTCAACGGCCTTGGCAGGCACGCCCAAAGTGTTGACGACGAGACGAGCACATCACAACAAACATTTTGAGGGATTTCCATGAGATGGTAGAAAATGAAACACTTGAGCTACTTAAAGTTCGAGGTAAGTACAAATTCAAGTGAGCACAAGATGGAATAAAAGTCGCTGAAAACTAAATTGTTTCAGAGCTAAATGTTTGATGACGTCAGACGTTAGAAGTTATGCGTAAGTATAGGAAGAATGCTTAGACACGAAAACTATTGAAGCAATCAAGCCTACGGGTGTTTTCTTTAGTGTAAAGGAGGTAAGAGATCTGAACAATTTAAAAAAGAAAAGTCAAGAATTCAACACTAGTCAAAAATAGTGCATAAAAGTTTGAAGCATAATGCATGAGTTTCGAAGTTAATGAACTCGCCCATGTTTTTCAAGAGATTTGTCGCTAGACGGTGGTAGGTGATGATACTTCTATAACTATTTTACTGATTGATAACGATTACCTACTGTGATTTCTTTAGCATACTTTAACATAAGCCGACCGAATGTGCTGTTACTTTCATTGCTGTTATTATTATCACCAGTGTTAATAGGTCGAGAAGGGGTCAAGGAAATATTTTGTTGTCTTAAAAAGGTAAATATCACTCGATGAATATTTTTCTATATATTTATATTTATTTTAGAAACCAAACGACAACGATAGAGGAAATCCAATCGACAAAAACTATGAGAAGGCATTCGCTTCGTTTGATGATCGTTATGAAGAAACGTTAACAAGATTAAGATACCAGATAGTGAGAGTGTTCATGACGCACGACTAACGAGAACATTTTACACCAGTCCGATCGAACCACGACCCAAAAGTATGATATGCCAAAAAAATGTAATATATCACGCTTTGGTGAAAAGATCACTCGTTATTGTGGCAGGAAACTAAAAAAAGGAAAAAAAAGATGAAAGATAAGAAAAGTGACAGACGATATTAAACATTAGCTACTTCGTTGTCTGCTTATATCCTTTGGGTGAACGTCAGCAACGATTTCTCCACACAGAAATAAGCGCGTGGTGAGCTATAAAATTCATACGAGCACCATTAACCGTACCATAGGTTAAACTTTCAGCGAGCATTTCGGTTTTAATTTCGATTTTCGATATTACTTAGCTATTTATTTGCAAGACACGTCTTCACATATTGTGCAGGTCCAAGAATTTCTTTCAGTCGCTCCGTTGTTTCGCATTCGTTGTTCACCTCTTCGAATTTCGGTTATGGCACAGTTCACTGCTGAATACTTTTTCTTCTACAAAAATCTCGTTAAACTAGCCGAGCTGAGTGTTGATGGAGGCATCACATAGCTCCATTAGTGTGCTCTCAGCTTTTGGTAATCGTATGGTCGCTGTTCTCCGAGGACTGCAAGGAGCGAGTACCCCTAACTAGTTTCGTGTCAATTTCCCTAGCCGGAGAGGTATAGCGAGCTTGGTTGAATGGAAAGCATTCGAAACAACGATATGTATATTGAGCAGCGTGTCGAACAACTGTTCTTCGGATATTCTTCTGCGCATCCTGATTTGATGACTGTTTAGTTCAGTGTGATGCAGCGGCACTTCTGGTCGATAGTTCGATTTTTGGCCCCAAAATGCCAACGATAGTCGTTCATCTGCTCATGATGTCGTTTGATTAATGGCAATGTTGTTTATGTGAAGCGACATGTGACGAAGAATACATCGACGAATTTTCCTCACAAATGATGAGACACCAATAAAATTATTTTTGCAATTGAAATGTCGAAATGTCCAATAGAAGTGATGTTCGTTGCTGTGAGGAAAAGGAGAAGCTGAAGAAATACAAGAAATACCATATGTATGACTTCTTTTTTTCGTGAATAAATGATGTCCGAGTGAAAGAAGTAAATATAGCGAAATGACGAAACTTTTCTAAAGTGTAAGCTTTTCCCAATAAAAAGACTAAAGCTGAATAGGAACAAAATAGCTACAAGAAATATGAATGACTGGCAAAGAACCATAGAAGTCAATTTGTGAGACAACCATTGATAATTCAATAAATTTTCTTCCTCTTTGATGAGCACAAGTATTGAAAAAGTAGAAAATGTGTACTTTACGCCTATACAGTACAAAAATCCAGGTAAATCATTGGAACGAAGAATTTTTGTTTTACGTGCTAAGTGGAAGCTTTCATAAATATACTTGAATAGAAACTGGACAGAAAAAACTGAAAGGACATCCTTCAATTCACAAGCCATAAATTAAAAATAAAATTGTCTTCGAATGCAGGAATCATATTTCGTGACATTCCAGAAAATTTTCGAGCATAAAAGTCTACTTTTTGGTACCTGTCCGCTACGGTAACAGTTTTCACTGTTGGGTCAACAAGAAGTGGTCCTGTTGGCTGTGATGGTTCGGTTTTACGTTTCCGCTTTCCGCCACCTTTCTTTAGTCGACGGAACTGCTCATACCAGCGATTTATTTGAGCTAAAATAAGGATATTAAGTCGGAAGGGATTATAAAGATGGAAGCTTCACTGATGCTTCACGGCTTTAGCTGAATATAGCTATGTTTTTAGTAAATGTCGATTTTCCAAATAACTTGCCAAAAAAATTTCAACGAGAGGAAAGAGGAAAAGTGAGGAAAATGAATGGTGAGAAAGCAACACTGGCAATTAGTGTTTTATATCAAAGAGATGTACAAGTTTATAATCCGAACAATTCACAAGCCATAAATAGAAGATGGCGCCACACTGCCCTGCGCTACGTAGGCTCCATTAGAGGTGGCTGGGGCCAGATAAAGTTGTGCTAAATGACTTTTGAGTTTAGGCGTACACGGAAAATCTTATGATGTGCAGGAATTGGAAGCAATAATAAAGCACGATCTTCATCCGATTAAGATTCTTGTGTGAACTATCCATACTCGCAGGAAAAGAGCTAAAAATTTCCCGTAATTATCCACTAACCAATTTTCTAATCCAAAACAGTGAGTAAAAGTCGCTCTATTGCTTCCCTGTTCGAGAACGTAAGGGTCCGTTTCGCTCTAAAAGCGACAGAACTAAAACGATTTCAGGAGTTCAAATTCGAGGGATGTGATGGAATGCAATATTCACGGCAGGCAGTACTTCTCGCAGCGCCTTGTTTCAAATTTTCCGCATCAAACAACCATCGAGTTCAAGATAAAGGTTTAAATCCGCCAGGGATGTCTCACTTATTCGATTTCCTTAAGCGAATTAGAAGTTACGGATTGCATAATTTGGTCAATACAAACGGCTTGCCTAAGGTTTCAGATGAATCAAGTCTCTGCTTTTGTCGTCTAGGACAAGTTTGGTATACACTTCCCGAGTTCAAAGTAAAAGGTGTTTTCTTAGTCTAGGATGCGGATTCCAACCAAAGACTTTGTAGGTATAGCAGGGCATCTCTAACTACTGTTCTTCTACCCAATCGCAGGAACCGTTACATTCCGTTAAACTCCTAGAAAGAGTTGCATTTGACTCGCTTTTTCGTTAGACTTAACTGAAATATAACAGAGTGGTAAGAAAATTTTGTTGGTGATTGCAGATGTGGTCCAAATCTAAGGAACATTTGTGGCCATTTCGTCTCTCAAGAGGATTAACAGACGACAGCACAACCAAGGGCAATTAGTCCAATCAAGTGTCAGCCGTTCAAACACCCCGTGAAGTTGTAAAGGGAGAATGTTTGAAAAACGAAGAAGGATGAAAAGAAGGAAACCGCTACCGAACAAAGAAGGAATCACATGGATGGACCACACATTTTGACATTTCCCAAGATCGACTTTTTATTAACCTCGCCACTGGATTATAAATCTGTTGCTTTCTCAGCAAACGCGAGGTTGTTAAACAGCATATGTTTACTTCCATACAATAACACACATACAACACAACCGTAGCTAACGTTTCGGCAGAATCGCCTTCTTCAGAGCCGCTTTTTTCACCTGTCTTCCATCGTGGAAGAACAGCCGCTTAGAATCCTCGTACTTGTTGGCTGTCCTCTGGTTGACTGCATATCTCGTGAATCGCTTTCATTCTTTGAACTCCGGCACGACTCAATGCTGAATGCAGCGGTGGAGAAAGTGGATCTGTTGTCTACTTAAGACGATCTTTCACATTAGCGACAGCGCTTCCTTCACAATTCTTCACTTCACAAGTGTATTGCTGATACACCTCGTAACAGTTCCTAAGATCGACTTTCCATTAATCTCGGCATTGGATTATGAATTCTTCGTTTTCTCTCTCAGCAATCGCGAGGTTGTTAAACAGCATACGTTTGCTTCCATACAATAACACACATACAACACAACAGTAGCTGACGTTTCAGCAGAATCGCCTTCTGCAGAGCCGCTTTTTTCACCTGACTCTGAGCGGCTGTTCTTCCTCGATGGACAGGTGAAGACAGGTGAAAAAAGCGGCTCCGAAGAAGGTGATTCTGCCGAAACGTTAGCTACAGTTGTGTTGTATGTGTGTTATTGTATGGAAGCAAACGTATGCTTTTCAACAACTTCGCGATTGGTGAAAGAGAAAACGACACATTTTGACACTTCCGATTTCTTTTTGATTTTTTCTGTTGCGATAAAAAATCGCACTCAGTGCTATACAAGATCGTTTTTTACTTTCTTTATACAGAAAATGAAAGTTAAGAAAACTGAATGAAATTGTTATCTTTCTTAACTGAGACCACGAAAATATTAATAACGAAATATTTTTCATAAGAGTGGCACACTTACAACTACGTGAGTAGTATGTGACTCACACACATTATTATGTCGCTATAATTGCCTGTGAAATTGATAAATTCTTGATTTACCTATTGATGAGCTAACGTGAAGTTAGCTTATCAATAGAAAAAATACATCTTGCAAATGCCATTTAATTTAATTAGAAAGTAAAGTAATGTAAGGTTTACAAAACACTGATTGTTGTCAATGTGTCAAAGAAAATGCATAGATATAGGATAAAAGCTCTCTGCGTTGATCAATTCCTGAGGGATGCGCCATACATTCGACTTCATTAAGCATCGTTTGGAGGTGATTGAATGCATATCTGGCCTTTACAATGAGTCGCAGTGGCCTGCCAATGTATCGAGCCAATGCTGCTATCCTCTCAGACAAGTCTGGTACCAATTTGCCGACCCCGGAGAGATGGACGACTTGGTGGGCCAGGAGCGCGGGAATCGATCCCATGTGTGTGTTGGAGAGCGCCTACGTTCACTGCGACACATGTGTCCTTGGGAATTATGACTGAAAGTCTCTAAGTCGGAATCTGATCTAGTCAAAGTGACTATAACTTTGCTTCCCGGTGTCGGAAAGTAACAATATCTCATGACATATAACATGAGAATTTATGGTCTGGTACGTGGCTTTGTCGACCGGTGTGGATAAACCATGTTGGTTGCCAAAGACATCACTCTGGTTCAATGTCGGAGTGCAAAACCACATGGATACGACATATACACTGGTCAAATGCAAAGAACCAGAGTTGTTTTTTTGCAAAATGATATAAAATAGATAAATGAAGAGACTTTTTGTGAATTCCACAGCGCTCTCTTCCTTTCTAACCTTCGAAACCCCAAGATTTTCCACAATTAGACAATTTAAACGACTTAACCTTTTTATTTACTGACTTTTTCTTTTTAATGGCAGGGTATGTTGCGAAATATAACTCGTATATAATGCTGAGATATTTGCGAACCTCCGCACTGCAGGTGTATGCGGTAGGGAACGAACCCGCACTGTTGTCCTTACCGGGTAGCAGCGCACTTCACCACCACACCATCCGGGTCCTTCGTTTTGCCTGTCTCTCAGCTAGTTCTATCGATCTTTTTGCCATCAGTAATCACCCGTCAACGGGATTGATCTGGGGAGCTCAAATTGGCATTGAACCCAGTTAAGCTGAGGCTTAGTTAAAGTCACAATCTTAACTCTTTTATTTACTGCCTTTTTCTTTTTTAGCTGAGAGGCAGACAAAACGAAGGACCCAGATGGTGTGAAGGTGAAGTGCGCTGCTCCCCGGTAAAGACAACAGCGCGGGTTCGTTCCCCACCGCATACACCTGCGGTCCGTAGTTTTGCAAATATCTCAGCATTATATACGAGTTAAACGACTTAATTTCAACTACATTGATTACTGGAAATTCATTAATGTGAACTCACTGGCACTTCCTTTACTCAGAAGTTTTCGATGCGTAAAACATGCTGAGATAAGCTGATGTGCAAGAGCAAAATCGAAACCTTCTTTGATGCCATTTTCAACGGCTACCTAAAAACGACTGTACACTATGACGAATTCCTATTTAAATACACATAGAATCGAATATTGATTAGCAGGATTTTCGATCGATTATAGGAAATAAGTTATAATTGTGTGCTAGGAAACCACAGACAATCGTCTATGTCGTGGTGTGAACGTGTTCGTAAACGTCCAAAAATCTTGGAGTCGTGTGGTATTCACTGTTATTGTTGAAACTCCCAGATGTTTTGCTGGAACATCTCTTAATAACTCGAAAGACCGACTTTCTATAAACCTCGGCATAGATAGTTGATATATTTATTTATGTGGTCTTATAAAGTGATCTTCTTAAGCTGACGCAAGGTTGGTACAGATCTTCGTTGTCGTTGTCGTTGTTTTTGATGTTATTGATTGATGGCTGACGTTTCGGCGACTTCGCCTTCCTGAGAGCCGTGATATTTCGTGTGGGACAACGACAACGAAGACCTGTACCAACCTCGCGTCAGCTTAAGGAGATCAGTTTATAAGATCACATAAATAAATTCCGAGATAGTTGTCAATATGCTAATCAACCCATTAATACTGGTTGGAAGAAGAGCACGTGAAGTGCAATGGTTAGAAGTATTTTGCGATGCATACATGGGTACGATTTCGAGCACATACTGCTATCCTTTCCAGGTCGGAAAATTCGAACTAGGCTTCTCTCAAAGGTTAAAAGCACACTGCTTGTTAATCGATATAATTATTTGTGCTTTCTTATGAAGCGATCTCGTTGAGCTTGTGTGATACTATTTGGTACTTCATCATCCCTTGTAACTTATTATGTGGACCACTAATATGTAATCGGTAACTCCCGAGATGCAAATGGATTCAGATGCATGCCACATATTAAGAGCTTCAACGCCGAACCCCTTATGGTCTATCCTGTATGGTTAGAACAATTACGTAGTAAAAGGAGACCGGTAGCTAATGAACGCGTTATTTGGTTTTTTTGGCAATATCCTAAAATTCGATGTTGAATGTTAACAAAATCAACCTGGGAGTTATAAAAAGCAATGATTCAATAAGAGACTATATATATCATATTCATTCCTCTATACTGTAATTCCGTTAGCAGAAAACTTAAATGGTGAGCAACTCTAGGTTCTCTATGATCCCTATCGCCCGCTAGAGTTACTACTCAGTAGATATGACGTTAGCTCAAAAACATGACGAACAGATTCTCATATTCTGTCTCTAGAGAGGTATAGATACTTCCGAATCATTTGATTGCAGAGTTCGTGACAAAATGAACGTCGGGCAGGGTAAAATTTGCATCGAAGAAAGTGCACACCGTTGCCTATATATGGATACGATTTCGTTCATATGTGGAAGATGAAGAAAGATTTAGCACATTATTGACAACTTTCCCCATATCCTAACCTATACCGCCTCCATTTCACGGCAACTCGATATCATAGTGGTCCGAGTTGCAAGCCACATTCCCCCACCCAAAAGACGCGCCACGTAGCCTTGTGGCTAACAAATCGGTTCGGGATCCCTCATAGGAAGAAAATATGTGGATCTAAGAAGTAACAAAGAAAAAAAACAGCAACAATGATATGTTGTTGAAAAGTAAATAGGGCCATATTAATGATAACTGTAACTAAAATGGCAACGATGGTGATTATATGAATTAACACACAAGAATTAAGTGGGGGGAATCTTTAATGGAAAAGTGTGAAAGTAAGAATATTATTTTACGTTCTTTGTTGTTCTTGCTCTAAATTGGAATACAGCTTTGACTCTCTTCAACGCTATCATTTCCTTTTTTTTACACATTTGACGCAGTGGGACAGCCCAGTACCATTATTTTAAGATTCTGGGAAGGTTCGACTCGACCAGCATTCAGCGATATTCTGTTCAAAGAAGAAAAATCCTTGAAGGGCAGCTGAAGCCGCACGTAGAAAAAGTTCGTTGACTTAGATGACTTTCGTGAATGGTGGATGCGAGAAAACGAATCGAATGCAGGAGGTGCTGGGATCCGCAAATGTGTGATGCACGTGATGCCGCGTTACATAATAAACAATGTTTTATTCATTTGTTAACTTCATTATATTTTATACGACGATATTTTATACAATATATTTTATGCAGTATTAACGTCTAGTGGACGGATCCCAGCACTTATCACATTCGATTCGTTTTTTCGCATCCATAATCCACGAAGGTCTTCCGACTTTTTACGTGTGGCTCCGGCTGCTGTTTGAGGATTTTTCATTTCAATTTAAACGTCGTAGAATGCTGGTCGAGTCGATTCTCACTAAAATCCTAAGATAGCCGGGTTGTAGCGTTCCCATTTGGATTGAAGAGAGTGAATTTTTTCAAGGACAAGTTCGCTACCAATTTCCCCACTCCAGAAAGATGAGAGGCTTGGTGAGCTTAGTGCGGGATCGAATCAGCAGTGTCTGAGATGACCGGCATCGCTACCACTGTGCTATCCACCTCCTTATAAATAATGAAAAAACAAAAATCCAGATAACTACAGATAAAAAGTGAAGGAAATTGAGGTTACGAGAGCTATATGAAAATAAATAGATCGCATTAATCACAGAAATGGCCAATTTGGTATGTTACGTTAGAGTCATCGATCGACTTCCAGACAAATCACAGGATTCGTAGTTGCTGTAGGAGAATCGCAATCGTAAGCCACTGAAGTGCCTTCGACCCACTTAAGATTCACACACTCAGTTGTGAACATCTGATAACACTCTAGCCATATTATCTCGGGATTCCAGTAAAAATTATGAACGAGCAGCATTCAACGCATCATTGAGCTGAGAACAGGATAATTCTTAGGCTACGATCGAACTCACACATATACACGATTGCTTTCACAAATAACTCGTATAAAATAACGAAATGAATAAAAAAAAGTGCGTGAGAGCTCAAGACATTTGAGGACGGTCCATGTGCGTGACCAAGCGGGTAAGTAATGAGTAAATAAGTTTATACTAAGATTGACTGCAGTAACGAAAAGAGTCAGAAAGTGATTTGAAGTGCCCTGCAACACACACAAGGTCGATCGCTGGTTCGATCCTGGAGCTCAGCATCATTAAGCTTTCCATCCCACCGGGTTCGGAAAATTGGTACCAAACCTGTCTGGAAGGGATAGCAGCACCGACTCGATACATCCGTAGGCCACTGCGAGTTAACGCACAGATCAGATAGGCAGTTAGTCACCTCTAACGATGCTTGATGAAGTCGAATATATGGCACATACCTTAGAGATTGATCAGAGTGGAGAGCTTTATTCTCATTTTTCTGCTCTCCAGAAAGAATGGAATAATACTTCGCGTCAGGTCAACAATCACGTCTACAGTACTACGAATCGAATCAAACGCATGGCGCATCCAAAGTGAATTTATCAATGGCAAACGCTTTATGCGTAACGTTTTGATGATGCACGCAATCGGATTTCGTTGCTACCTTATTCTATTTCCAACCTAACGTAGCAAACTTCTTCTTACATCACTATGATCTGGTACTTTCTCATTGTGAAGCACCTACGAAACTCCTCGCAGTATGATGTTTTATGAATCCCTATAAGCCAAACCGATCAAGAACACACGCAGACATCCCATCAACTCATAATACTTCAGGAAAGATTTATGTTGATCATATGGAGTCGGTCATGGTGGTGACAAGACCGGTTCTCGTAACATAGTGGCTAGCAGCTATGACAAGATTAATTTCGACTAACTGAATGGATTGAAAAGATTTAAATTCAGATGGGATGAAAGAATCTACGAGGAAAGGAAACACCAATTACAAAAATGTGCGTTTTTTTAACTTAAGAAATGAGATCGGCAAGTGTTTGAATTTTTGAAATTGGAAGAACTCGAACCGACTAAGAAATTTTTTAAAGATAGATTCAAAAAAAAGAGAAAAGGACTTCTACACGATCGAATTCGACCTTAAAACTAGTTTTTAGACGATTTTCCGTGGTTGTACTAGTGTTAAATACTAAAAACAATACTAAATACTAAATATACAATACTACTACAATACTGTTAAATACTAAAAACAAAGAACATCACATTATTATTATAAACCATTACTTGCTAAGAACTTCGTTGCAGCTGTTTAATCACAATTTTCCTAATATAAACCCCTAAATCCTTTGAAATGAAGTGCTGACAGATCCATAAAAGCGGCCGACAGCATCAGATGCAAACGAGCGCAAAAATTTTCGTTGACTGAAAATGTACCTGTTCGGTAGAAAATAAATCCAAGAACTGATAGTAATATACATAAAATAGTAGAAACGAAACTACTCAATGACATATACTCCATAAATGGGTTGTGGAGCCAAGTCGTATTGTCTACTGATCAGCTCGGTAATTAGCGCTTTGCCAAATAGAAAAAAGACGAAGGCAGCTTTTGGAAAAACAAATCAACTAATGAGTAAAGAAAAAGTGGTATTGAATAAAACATTAATATTCTTATGCTTCTCCCTCGCAAAGGTTTACCGCCTCATCGTGGCTGGGAGGTGCTCCTGGTTGTTGGACAGCAATGTAGAGCGAGGGGAATGTCCCTTCGGCAGGTTCTCCCAAGCTGAGAAGGAGCCCGGCGTTTCCATCAGGAAGCCTAGCTAAGAGTAAACCAATACCAGGATCCACCACCGTCCTAGTATCAAAGTCGCATGGTGGCAAACCTCTCTCTGATCCACAAGGACTGCGACTGCCTGTGGTAGTCAAGACCTGGGGCAGACTTTGGCCAGGCTGAACTCGGGATTTCAAAGAACTACAATGGCTTAACCAGCAAATCTCCGAGCAATGGTGATTATGCTGGGATCCGCATAGCCAGTGAGGACGGGCCGTTCAAGTATCAATTATCAAGTAAGTATTCTTGTATGTCTGAATCAGCCTGCTCGTCGTTAGCATTAGGTTTGTTGACTAATCGCAAGAATGGCTGTCGCTTTGGAAAAAAAACAGTCACAACGTGGATATACTCGCTGCGATCCGCAAGATTGTTGCTCCTGCAGAAAACTCACAATAGTAGAATTACGAATAACAGCCCGATTTCAAAACCTATTTTCCTTTAACCTTGGCATAAATAATCAATATGTGTTCTTTCTTTTGGTAAATCCACACGAGGTTGACAAACAATTTTTATCCGGCTAAGGTTTCGACGTCTTCGTCTTCATCAGAGCTAAGAAATTGTTTATCGACCTCGTGTAATCTTATCAAAGAAAGAATACATAGTAATTAGACATGCAGAGATTAAAGGAAAGTCGGTTCTGAAATATTGTTTTGCTCTTTGCAAGCTCATAATGATACCAGCTTCTACAGGATGGACTGACCGGAAAAAAACAAGTTGTTATCGCCGGACGAACACTAGTACCCACAACCGCCTTGTGTAAAAGAGCATCGCCAGGTGAGTAAGCCTCCTTCGAGAATTGCTCCACCAAGAAAGATCCGACTCGATAAGCAGAGGAAGATGCCACATCGAGAAGGTGAACAACTGTGGATCATGACTCGGATCATCGGCCGTGATGAGGATGAAGACTTCGAAACGTTAGCCGAATAAAAATTGTTTATTAACCTCGTTTAAGGCTACCAAAGAAAGAATAAGCAATAGTATGATTGTTCTATGCTTCCGATGCTTTCTCTAATGGATTCAATTCGATGCGACAACGAACAGACATATCGTGACGGCAAGCGACCAGCTTGGGACCATCAACTTGGATCAACGTGGCTCTGAAGAAGACATGCGCATATAATTGCTGTTTCTTTATTATTTTTGCTATTAAATGAGAAAGACAGCCAAATTGATTGGAAAACCAAAAAACAAACTCGATACACTGGGTGCTCACCCCCCCCCCCCCCCCCCTCCACCCCTCCCAAGCCACAGGGTTGCCCTAGACTGAACATCTATTCAACAAATTATATAATGCTTAATGGAATCGAATGGATATCATTATGTGTGCATAAATATATTCATACGTTCCTGTACGAAGAGGACATTGCATTTTGATGCGCCCAAGAACCCTCGTGAGCTCTGGCTCGAGTAATTGGTAACTACACAGAACCAGCTTCAAGACAATTTCAGTTACCTCGACTTCTACTTTGGGTAAAAATGACATGTTACCGCATTAGTATAGCTACTCCATCGTGGCAGACCCTGGCTAGACACTGCAGATATTCCATCACGAAAAACACTAAAATCAAGAGGGTCATAAGAAAATGTTACGATTTTGGTGTTTCTCCAAGGTATGCTCGTTGGCTACAGTGGTATACAACGGAGAACTATGAGGATCTTACTGGTGTAAGTTTGACACAAGTGATGTGAAATTACTTACTTACTTGGGTACTTGGACGGTCCGTCTTTGTGCAGAGCCCAGCACATATACCATTCGTTCCCTTCTCTCGCAATTGTAGTCCATGGCGAAGGTCTTGTTCGAGCATAGTAACGCTTGCGAATCCCATACCGTGATCCGTAAAATAACTGCAGCTGTGGGTACAGCTGATCAACATTGTTTACGAACACGTCCGCCCGTGTAGGTGGTCGTTTAAGGAAACCTTTGCGTCCTTTGGAACCTTCGTCCAAGGGGACGTTTGCATTCTCTTGGAGTTCACTCTACTGTTCCTTTCGCCCATCTGTCGTCTGTTCTTCTCATTATGTGACCGGCCCATCTATGTTTCGCTGTCGATGTATATTCTGCTGGATCTCGAAAATGTGACAGATTTCGAAGGTCAGAGCTTCACATTCCGGCTACATATTGAGGGTGCTGGTTATATTTCAGAAGACATCGCTCAAGCGCTCTGTGAGTAGTTCAAAGTATTCTTAACGTAGTCGAAGTATCAACCCGCGTCTCTGCAGCATAATAGAGAGCTGGGAAGACCGTAGAATCAAAGAGATGAGAGCGGATTTTCGAGTCCTTCAGTTGGTGGGTGGCTTCCTTGAGAGGCCCGAATGCTGCTGAAGCTGCTCTCCATCTTCTATTTAGTTCCTCCTTCATGTTGTTTTCCATGTTCATCGATCGCCCCAAGGTAAACGCAGGAGTTGGTCTCTGCAATGAGAGAACCTTCCAATTCAATTTTTTCGCTTTCACAACATGAGTTTTTCATGAACTGGGTTCTATTTCGATTTATGCTAAGTCCGATCTTTTTCCCCGCTTCGTTGAGCTCGTTGACCATCATCTCTGCTTCGCTAGTACTTCTTGAGAAGATGACAATGTCATCGGCAAAACGAAGGTTTGATAGGAATTTTCCATGAATACGTACGCCTTTCTCATCTAAATCGAGTGACTTCATTATCCACTGCAGTGCCGCACTGATGAGCTGTGGCGATATTGTGTCGAACTGTCGAAGCCCTTTTACTATGCGTATTGTAAGAGATCGATGAAGAAGCCTTATTTTCGTAGTGCAGTTGCGATAATAGTCGGACAGAGTTCTTATGTAGGACGGGTTCACTCCTTGGTCGACGAGCGCTGATAGGATTGCATTCGTTTCGAAACTATCAAACGCTTCTTCATAGTCGGCAAAAGTTAGGACTAGAGGCAAGTGGTATTCCCGACAAACTTCGATTACCCTGGACACAGTTTGGATGCGGTCCATGCAGCAAAATCCTTTTCGAAGTCCCGATTGCACGACTGGTTGCGCCTTATCCAATGTCCTTGACATGCGCGAGAAGATAATCTTCGTGAAAAGCTTGTAGAGTACACTTAACAAGCATATGGGACGATAGTTACGAAGATCCTTTCAGATTCCTTTCATAGGCAGGATAACCGTGCGCAACGTCCTCTACTGGTCTGGGTTTTTTTTCCTTTTAAAGGTAGCCTGTCATATGATCTGCGAGAAGTACATGTGAATTGTGGCCTCCAGCTCTAAGGAAATCGGCAATATTATTATAGAGACCTGGGGCTGTGCCTCTTTCCATGGTTTCTATAGCAACTCGAACCTCCGGCGGATGAATTCCAGGTGGCTTTTCTCCAGCGGGGGACGGGGATTGTGGAACGGAAAAGGCGACTTTTTCCTCGCGGTCGATGAAGAGAGTTTTTTTCCAGCTTGCAGCTGAATCGAATCTTCGCGCGAAGAAACCGGTGATCGGAACCAGTACAGTACGACGAGACTACCGATGTGTCAAATAGGCCCCATCTTGTGTTTGTCAGAATGTGGTCGATTTCCGCATGACTCATAGCGTTGGGAGACTCGCATGTCCAGCGGCGGCTTTCATTCTCCTGGAAAAACGAGTTTCCATGGAAGAGACTTGCTGCTGGCAGGAGCCCTGCGAGATGGTTCCCATTCTTATTTCTTTCTCCTAATCCAAAATTTCCGATCCTGTATTCGCTCTTGCTGGCCTTTCCTATTCTGGCGTTGAAGTCTCTAACAACAAATTTATGATATGCTTTATCACTGCTGATGACTTCCTCCAACTGATAGTAGAACGCATTTAATTCGTACTCATCAGCTGCGTCAGTTGGTGAGTAGCAGTTGATGATAGCGATCCTCTTATGATGCGACAGTTGAAGACGGAGGATGGCTATGCGAGAGGAAAGGATCACGTATAAGTCGACGAGACGGACAATGGACGGGTGGACGACAAAGCCTACGCCACCGACATTTCGTGACGGAACCTTTTCTCGACGGATCACAAGGGTCCCGTTGTTTAGTTGCAGTGTGTCGGTCTTCTTGATTTTTGTTTCTTATAATGCGACCACATAAAATTTAATGCCATCTGTGGCTACGAGAAGGGCGTGAAGATCGGTGTCTGTGGAGAATGCTCTGGCATTATACGTGCGTAGTAAGAAGCAATCTCCATGACGTGTCGTGCGTGTGTTCGTCAGATCCGGTTCCAATGACGTCCTGCGAAACCCGAGAATTTCTGGCCTCTCACCGGTCGTCTCACCGCCTGACGTCATAGGTAGGAACATCCAGTGTGCAGGGTACTGAGGCTGGCCTATTGCTGGTCGTGCAACTTGGTGCTCCCTGGAGTCCTGACGTAACCTTTCAAGGGTGTATCCAAGTCTTCACGACGATGTGGATCAGAGGGAGGTGTGTTTTCGGCAACGAATCCTTTGCTCGGTTTTCCTACTAGTTGATTCGGAGAGATGTTAAAACCGAAATCAGAAACGAAAGTAGGAATGTAAAAGTAACCGACTGCTCAAGGACGATGTAGAAGCCGATGTGAGAATAATATTAGTATTTTAATTAATACAGTTGTATTTTTGGAAGTTAGTCTATTGTATCGTATTCGACCGGTCGATCAGCCAATCATGCTATCGCTTCATTAACAGGACTCGCCATAACCATGCAAGGACTCTAGTCACTAAGCAGAAAATTTCCTTCCAATTCAGAAGCTTCCATAACTGTTGGAAGTTGCGTTGTCTTAGAAAGCCTCTGCATGACTAGGTCAAGTTGGGAGGCAGAGAAAAGCTGAACTATCGCCAACTTTGCAAAAAAGAGAGAAGGTGACACTTCCTCAAGCTGTGACTAACACACAAGACGTCGGACACCTTTACTGGTGACGGCTGAAGGACAATGAAACGAATTGAAGAACACGAGCTACCTAGATAATTATTATTAATGTATACTTCTTTATTTCAGCTAGAATTTCTTCACGGTAGAATATTATGCGAAATACAACTACAATGACAATGAGATATTTGCCAAACTCAGACTCCAACCCAGATTCGAACCCATGATTACCGTTTTTGCGGGCTCATGTGTTACTAATTGCACCACTAGGATCTCTGGCACCGCTAGAGCAAAAGAACTGGCCGAGAGAACGGTAAGGCAAAGATCTCAGTGGATCAGTGAGTCACGCGAGAACTCCTGGAAAGGTTGATCGCGGATTCGAATCCAGTCTGAGAGCTGAGTTTTAAATAGTTTAAATTGTAATAGTAACTTTTTTTTACAACCTCCCAATGGGTCTCGCCTCATTGTAGCCGGAAAGTGTTCCTGGGCGTCGGCCTGTGATGTACAGTGGGGAGATTTGTCCCCTAGCATGGTCTCTCAAGCTGAAAACGAGCCCGGAGTTTCCATCAGGAACCCAGCTAGCTAAGAATAAACCAACACCAGGATCCACCACCTTCCTAGTATCGCACTAGTCGCAATGTGGCAAGTCTCGCTCTGATCTACAAGAGCGGCGGCTGCCTGCGGAGGTGACGACTTGGTGCAGACATTGGCTAGGCTGACCTCGGGTCTCCAGAGAACCACAGTGGCTAAACCAGCAAAACCGAAAAAAAATGGGAATTATGGTAGGACCGGCACAGCCAGTGAAGACCTGTCATCCAAATAAATTTTTATAGACATCTCAACATCATTTTGGTTGCATTATTAACGTATTAATTATTATTTGTTATGAACAACGAAAAAAGATGTCTTGATGAAGTACCAAGTGTAATGGTGGAGGAGTAAATAAAATTAAATAGCTTGAAATGGAAAATGAAAAGTGAAGTAAGCAAAATTTTGGCAGATTTTAGTGACAGTGACGACAGAGGAAGAGACACAGAAGAAGTCGATAGTGATACCTGTAACGCAGCCAGAAGATTTTCCTCAAAGTACGATGAGAACGCTCGTTGGTCCGCACACCACTGCGTGAGTTCTGTGCATGCCGAAGGAAATGAATTCTCTTCCATGAGACTCTGAAACTTTAATCCTCAGTTACGATGGCGAGGACAGGAAGATAAATATAATAGAAAAAATAAATTATAGGTGAATAATCTTTTGAATTAGTGGTTAACAGTTCTGTACCTTTCCCTTATTCACATATCTCCACCTCACTGAGGATGCGAATTGCTATATTACTGTATGAAAATGTAGAGGTAAGAATAGGAAAAGAGTAAGTAGCTGCAGTACTGTGTTTCTTGGCATATCTCATTGACAGGTTCGTTTCAAGTTTCTTTAAATGAATTCATTTTTGCTTTATTTTACATGAATCGTTATCAAATCTACGTAAAAGTCACAAAACGTCTTGCATTCGACTCGTTATTCTCGCATTCATCGTCCACGATGGTCCTCGAACAGTTGGCGTGTTGTTTTGGATGTTGGCTGAGGACTTCTTCTTTATGAATGTCGTAGAATGCTGGTCGAGTAGACATTTCTTCCAGTTTTGGAGATAGCCTGGCAAAGACGTTCCCACGTGGACCGGAGGAGAGCGCTGAGAAGAGAGCCGAACTAGCGCCTTTGCTTCCTGATCGACGGCATCACTTACGACTGCGCTACCCTCTCCCTTATTTTAAGAAGTTTTCCCATTCTATTATACATCAGGAAAGATTTAAACTTTTATCTAATGTTTAGAAAATTCACTATCTTTAAGATTGGCCAAGCTGCAAACCGATATGGGATTCTCATAAGGAACACCAGTTAAGAGGAATGATGTCACTGGAAACTCGTCGAGCTATTCGTGGATATATCTTAAGCACCGACTTTTATTTAACCTCACAACAATAACAAACAGCTTCCTTAATGACTGAGCTGACATGAGGCTGGTCTAAAAACTTTCATTCGGGTAAAGTTTCAGCGCTTTTGCCTTCTAAGAGCCGCATTATTGATGGACACACGGTTTATTTGATGAGTATTGAGAACTGATGAGCACTATTGATCAAAGCCCAAGTTAAAAGAGAGCCGGTTCTGCAACTTGCTACGTACTCGTGGATAGTTTTTCGTACAAAAAGTCTGATCTGATTCGTGTCTATCGGAAATGAGATCTACAGTTTCAGCCGTTCATTGGTTCCAAGGTTATCCAAGCCCAAAGGTGATCGGGATCGAAAATTCTTGTCCGGAAACTCAGCCAACAGTAAATCTATGTCACAACAAGGAATAGAGAGCATGTTTTGATTAGTTCTCAGAATGAAAAAATTTGATGCTGTTCGCGTTCTTCAATGAAACGAAGCCCAATGAGCAGCTGCAGCACTCAATGTGTACGAATGGAATCTTTATCGATGTACGACCTGGAGCTTTATCTACTTCCGTGACTATTGAATGAATTATAAGCTTAATAGGTAATCTGGGAGCAATATAAAAACGCTTCAGGTTTTATAAAAACGGTCCGAATAGAATATTATTCTCTAGTAATCATCCTATTTAAACGAATCAACAGATGGTTTATATCATTTATATTTATATTTACATACTGTCATTAAGTTTCTACAAAATTTTAAGCAGAGCAAAGGCCTCCGTGGTGCAGAGTGCAGTGCGCGAGCCCATTGTGGTTCGATCCGGCTAAGGTCCAAATTTTGTGGGTATCTCAGCACCGATATATATATATATATATACATGTATATATGTATATGTATACATATATACATACCTATATATATATACATGTATATATGTATATGAATAGTTAGCGTTTCATCGCCTTTATAACCACATTTTTTAACATTTACCAAAAATAGCATGATTAGAAAACATTCCTTTAAATACAAGGTCATGAAAGTTGAAGAAGTTTCATTTACTTCAAAGAATTCAAAGTTCTCGTATATGCAAACTTGACTGCATTTAGTATTCTTCATTGGGAAAGAATTTACAAAACTATATAGGAAGGCTATGAAATCCTTTCTAGGGTTGTCACACCTCTTTAAGAGAAACGGAGAATATTCCGATATTCTCTATAACTTCTGGTTCTTTGCTTCTATTAAAAAGAACAACTTTATACTCAGATGAACGGACAGTTTTTCTAAGTTTCAATTTCGTATTGTTCATTCGATTAGTACTAGCCGTACTAATTCACTGCCTATTCTTTCTTCATGGCACGATATTATGCGAAACAACCATAAGGATGTCGAGACATGAGCAAAACCGGAAACATTAGTTGAACCTCAAACCCTTGATTACCGTTTCCTGAGGTCCACGTGTTATCCACTGCACCAATCGGTTGGTGCAGGATAGTTGCGCGTTTGGAGCCATTTCAAAATCATTGTGGTGCCCAGAATTTCTCACATCGGTTTCTAGATGAACAAAAGTCATACGAGGTCAATGGCAACATCGTCGTGAATAGCGTTGCATTTCACTACAATGCCGTACATCCGGTTATAGCGCCACCCTTAGCGCAGTGGTTAGAGGTGCCATGAAATACAAATATGATCATTGGTTCAATCACCGCATTGCAGACTCACCAAACCTTCCATCGCTCCGGCTCGGAAAATTGGTACCAGATCTGTCTGGGTGGGTAGCAACACTAAGTCGATACATCGATAAGCCAGTACGAGTCACTGTACAATCCAGACAAGCATTCTCTCACCTCTAACGACGTTTGATGAAGTTGAATGCATGGCGTATCTCTAAGGGATTGATTAACGTCGAAAGCTTTATCCGCTATCCTTTACGTTGAGTTTGACATCACAGGAATCATTTTGAATGTCATACGCATTCGTATCGGTGATCCAATGTTACGTCGTACGTTCGCTTTGACATCGCAGCGATTTCAACAACGTTGGCCGATTCCGGATTAGTGCCGTAGGGGCGACGTAAACAGTCAATAACTCTAACGATCTTGAAACCACTACTCGTGAAAAAACCTAATTTCTCCTCTTATTTCGTCCTATAATATCTGACATCTTGCCTTTATTTCAAACAAGAACTAAAAAAGCAGCGAATTCACACAATAATTTCAATTTAATTCACAATTGCACATAATTTTATCGTCTGGTTTATTTTGTGGAGCACTGACCTACCCAAATAGGGTCAATAAGTGAAGGTACTTAGCAGAGAAAGAAACGTAAAAATTCGAAAAAATACCTCGTATTTGAAATTTTATTACATTACTAAATTTATATTTTTTCCGTTTTGCTGGTTCTGTGGAGTCCCAAACTCAGTCTAGCCAAAGTTTGCTCTAGAACGTCACCACCTCAGCCAGTCGCTGCTCTTGTGGATCAGAAGGAGATCTGCCACCATGCGGCTAGTTTCATACCGGGTAGGTGGTGGATCCTGGTATTGGTTTACTCTTGGCTAGGCTTCCTGATGGAAACGCCGGACTCCTTCTCAACTTGGGAGACCATGCCGGCGGGACGGATCTTCCCGCTGTACATCGTAGCTCGACACCTAGGAACACCTCCCGCCTACGATGAGGCGGTAGAGGTACATCGCAATTACTCATTATTAATCAATTTCGTCACTTAAAATATGCATGATAAATGATAGTGTAGCGGAATATCGATCGTGTACTTCGTGTTCTTGATATCATCAAAAGATCATGTTGAAACCGTCTTTTGCCCAAATTGAAGGCGATAATCGTTTTTTATTCAGCAAAAAATTATTCAAAGCATTCACGTCAAGCGAAACAACTGTATTTCAGATATCAACCAACCGTTTTAATGGAGATGAGTCGTTGATTGTTCTGCTGCACATGTTCTTCATATGAAATGTCTTCGGTCATCGCAATGTCACACGAAGCGCACGCGACCGTTTAGAGTTCCTTGAAATGACGGCGATCTCATTCGTGTAGATCAACGACGCGCGCAAGCCACTGATGAATATCTCGGCAGAAATACGAATGGCGCACGAATTCGCATTGGAGCACATATGCTAGTGAATATGGAGCAAGAGTAGTGTAGCTGTTTAAAAAAAATTTTGGATATAAAGTCACGTGCTCACTATTTTCTTCGTGTTTACCCTAAATAGATGGGCATAAATATGTAATAGTTAAACAAAGTAAAAAAAAAAACAGAATATGACCAAATAAGTGAGAATAAACATAGGAAAAAGACCTTGTTTTCCAAAAATCATACTGCTCTGATTGCAGTATGATACAAACAGATCCCGAGAAGAGAATTCGTTGCTTTTCGAAACTTTGACCAAAAATAGACCAGAAGTAGAAATGGAAGAGTTATTACAGCAGAAATTTTGTCGAAAATCACCAAGCTTGCGAACAGACATCTCTCCATAGCGTCCAGCATCTACAGTACCTTACGGGTCCACAGGAATGGAAGTTTGAGTTAGTTGGCAGGAAATACGCATGTATTGGAATTGGAAACAAACGCAGTTGCCCTCATCTCAGTGAAAATCGAAAAATAAACCAATTTATCAATGAAAGAGAGAAAAAGTGCGAGGAAAATAAACTGGTGGAACCAGGCTCTAATCGATGAGAATGCATGTGGAAGAGAAAAAAATTACTGCAACCATTTGTTAACAGTTGTTGTCCTTGTCAATACCGTATGAAGGCTGCTAAAAATAGAAAGGAAATGAGTAGAATCAGAGTAGAGTTTCCAAGAAATAAAACAAACAAGCTGAGAACTTGGGCCACAGAGTTCGATGAGTATTGATTGATCATGAATAGACAGTAGATACTTTCAAGGTAATATTGTAAATATAATGCCTATCCAGTTGCAATGGAACACGTGTATGATCATGCTATAAAGCTTAAACGACGAAAAATGTGATACATGTGATAAAATTTATCAAAAGCCGTTGTATGAACTACATTCACTATATAACAGTGGGAAATAGGGAAAACACTGAAGAAAATTCAAATCTGACTTAGAAAAGGTAATAGGAGTCGTAATACCGATTAATCTCGCAGATCAGCCTCGTCATATTCGTCTTCCAGTCATGGTTTCGTAGAAATGCTGTGGGGTGAGTTCCGGTCGGGCGATAATATGCGGGAGCCCGCAGCAGACGGCTAGCTGATAGTTTGATATTTCGCGGACGAGTTTACCACCGATTCACCTTGAATTTCGTAAGTGCAGCATGAATGATTTTTGGTTGGATAACCAGAGGATGAATGTAGAATGACAAGTCGAGGAATTACACAGCACATAATCGATAAACATGAAGCAAATCAATATCTTTCAAACCTAGTGTCATTTAAATTCGGCATTAATAAACAAAATATCACTGGACTCGATGTCCTCGTCTTCGTCAGAGCTGGTGCTCCGAGTTGATGATCCACAGTCGTTTTTGGACGATAAATGATAAAGCGTTCGACGCTGATCAATCCGTTACGGATGTGTCACGCATTCTACTTTATTAAGAATCGTAGATGAAATAGAATGCATATGTGCTTGTGCATTAATTTACGATACCCTTAAGACCTATTCACTCAGTTGTAAAGGTTCTCTTGATCACAGGTAGAAGGTTGTTATTACATTATAGCTGACGTTTCAGCAGATTTCCCTTTCTTCAGAGCCTGGAAAGGTCAAATTGACATGCAGCCTACTCAGTTATACGCTTTCATAACTTCAACAGGAAGATCCCGAAACCTAAATTCCAACCGCATAGGAAACCCCTTGTTCACATTTCAAACTCACAATTGTTGATCAGCGGGATAGCGCAGTGGTTAGTGGCGAAGTCCATCAGTACGCATGGCCCTCATTTGACCTCCTTTCCCAAAACTCTCCCCAGTTTACGAAGGAACGCCTTAAGTCGTCTATCTCCAAGATTGCAAGTAGAATCCACTTGACCAACATCCTACCACATTTACTAGGAAAATTAAATCCTTAAGCAGTAGCCGAAACATGTGGACGACGAATGCGAGGAAAACGAATTGAATGTAAGGAATGCTGGGATCCGCACAGTAGATGTGATGAGAGCTCATGGTAAATATATAAAACAGATCATTGATCAATGCCGAAGTTAGTAGAAAGTAGGACCTCGGAAATACGAAGTATTTTTTACGGTCCCTTACATAACTATTACCAGTCAGCAGACCCCGAAGGAATGGAGGGCATGGTTTTTTTAGGGGTACGAGATCGAAACCATGACTACGGATCTATTGCAGAGCGCTTGCAAACACGGTTCTTGACACATCCTACGGTTTGGCTCGTTCAATTATCACCGCAGAATCTCTTGTTGTTACAGAAATATATGAGAAATTTCTCCTTTTAACTGAGAGAATTTTAAATTGTGCTATTCGAACTCCGACAAAGAAGGTATCCATGCTGAAAAAATAAATAAAAAACTATATTGTTCAGATCGACAGTCATTTAATCATCAAGAGAAAAAAATTGCTGGGTTGGGTGGAAAGTTGGTCCAATGTGCTAAGGTACAGTAACGCCTAGGTTCGGTATAGATACGGTAACCAGACGATTCATGTGGGGAACACATCTCATGAATTCTTGCCATAGTGTGGTACATCCGAAGTGGTGCATGATAAGGAACGAGATTTACAGCATTCACTTGCGTAACGGAGTCTGCATTTACGGCATGTCATTCATGTTTTGCTTTACAGTGTTCATCAAGAAGAAGCGACAACGTGAAATATTTTAAGACGTGTGGAAAAAGTCGTTGAACAAATGCCAAATCAGATGCTTTACATCGAGAATGACGGAGAACGCAAAATGATGGGGCTTCAAGAAAGTAGTAGAGAAATAGAGGAGCATAAGGACTAAATAGTGAAGTAATAAATAACTATTATGCCATACTAGAATGTTGGAAAAGCTCACGAAGGTGATGTTGAGTAGTTGGCAGGGTCGCTTAGAGTAGTGCAATAATGCGCTATTCGAGTACAGCTGAACTACATTTCAATGCCGTATTTAAACATAAATCTTGGTGTCTTATTATTCGGTAAAAGGTTAGTTGAAAGAAGAACAAATGAATATGAAGGGTTTTGGAGGGGATTGTACAGAGCAAATCCAGACTCGCTTTCATAACAAATCGACGATTGTAAAGCTGAGTACTAGAAACGGTATTGCAGTGAAATTCACGACGGAACCTAGCCTCATTTTCGTTCATGAACACCATGTGATCATTATCAACACTTGTGCCAGTTTTTAACTCTTTTGACCAAATGAAGATTTTAAGAGAGTTAGTTAAGGAAAAATCAATATGGATTCTACAAGAAATGTCGAGTGATGAATGCCAAATGTCTACGCTCTGAAGCAAATCAAACGAAAAAGAAGAGGAAGAACATTGTTATGTAAAGAAAAATGGCGAAAAATAAAAGAAAGGGCCAGCCATAGAAACAAAAAAAAGATCCTGAATCTTTCATAGGAGACCATAGAAGCATGCCAATTGCTGCCGCGTTAATGCGTTAATGACAGAACTTCAGGAGGAAACAAAGAAGAAAAAACGAGTACAACCAAGACTTTAATACTCACGAAAAAAAATAAAAACAGAGGAAAGATCAGAAAACATAGACGGAAACAAGGAAGTGGATATTCAAAGAGAAACCGAGAGGAAGTCAGAACACAGAAACAGTAAGAATGAAAGGCACGAAGTATGAAGACTTCCTTTCTTTGCTTGTACCCATGCATCTTCACAAAAAATACTTTATTCATCTGCTTATAAACGTCAGTGATAATGAAGGTAAAATTAGTGCCAGGAAAGACTAAGGTATATCCCTCATAGGGCTACTTGTTTCCTAGTGACAAATGGATTGTTCCTAAATGTCGCATGGTGGTGGCTGTTACCTCACATAACGAACCTCACCCAAAAGGGTCTCGTCTTTCCCAGCCCGAAAACGAGCTGAGAATGGAAGTGCTTCAAGATTTTCCGCTGTCCACGAAAACTTTTGTCTCAGGAAAGCAAAACCTCGTCTAATTCATATGGAACTGGCTGTAGTAAGAGCACGAACACACTTTGGCAAGGTTATATAGGGGCTCTAAACGAAAAGGAAACCTTAACAAACTAAATAACAGTCAAGTGGAAATTGCGCTAAGGCTTTTGAATTAGAGAGAAGATTTCAAAAGTGCTAATGTAGATCTATCAGTATAAAGTGAATAATCATCAGTATAATCACTATCTTAACCGTTTTATTTGCTGCCTTCTCTTTTTAATGGCAGTGTATATTGCGAAATACAACCACAATGGTACTAAGATATCTGCAAAACCCGGACCGCAGGTGTCTGCAGTGGGGAACGAACACGCTACTGTCCTTTCCGGGGAGTAACGCGCTCACCACCACACCACGCTGATATATTTTTCAGTATATCAGCATATTTTTTTAAAAGAATGGCTAAGCTGTTTTGCGCAACTAATTATATTCCACTTTAGGTTGCGTTTTACATCGTTACTCTTCATATATACAGCATCCTCCGAGTTAAGAAATAGGATAAAATAGAACTGAATTCAAATGCCAAAGGAACTGAGTTCCGAGTAGAAAAAACTAACGTCGAAGAAGTCTAACACAATGCCAATGCAAGCGTCGCAGCGCCTCTCCGAACATCAACAGAAATTTACAGGATTAGAACGGTAAAGAAATGAGTTGAAAAGTTGATATGATTGATTACAGATCAGATAAGCGTTTATCGCAGCGATAAAGCAAAAAATGGACATGTTCGTGTGTATATCCGTGCATGTGAGTACATGGGTATGTACAAAGGTGTGTAAATATACATATACACACTTTTATATGTATGTATATCTCGTGTGTGCATGGCATTTGTGCTTGTGTGTATATGTGTGTTAGAGAATCGCGCGATAATATCCGGGACGATTTCATCCACAATCCACAATAGACATAAATCAATGATGTCAATCGTCGTCTTCCCGTACAGATATTGACGCCTACCGTACACCTTGCAGCATGAGTGACGACGATTGCATGTGTGAATAAGAAGCAGTGATTTATGTAGTCGTAATAATATACGTGACGTATTTTCGTTCGTTTCATATGAAACCAGTTCTAATGGACTGCTAACGATGTAAATGAGTGCTCTCCCACAACAATAAGACCGACAATCATTGATCAACTAACACTTCCTCTTCGATAACATCGATTTCATCGCGAAAAGAGGAAAAGGGAAAAAATGAGATAGTAGGATATAATTACTTAGTGTGAATGAAAAACAACGGTTCTTTTCTACTGGAAGCCTTATTTCAGAAGAATTTGAATTTTTACGAGATGATGTTCATCAGAGGAAACCATGGTCATCTAGAAATTACCACACTAATGCATTCAGCAGACAAAAAGAAAAACTTGTCTTTCAAAGTGCATCTTTGAATTTTTCGTGGTGTACCCGTTACTTTCCCTTCACGCCTTTTTTTTTTTCTTCCTTTCTGGAAAGATTTAAAGCTGGAAAATTTGGATGGAGTCTATGACTAAGAAAAACGTCTTGTTCAATATTGAAACCAAACATTGCTAATTGGACTCCAAATATCCAGAAAAAGACGTACATTTCAAGTTCAAGGAGGGGCGCGTGTGGAGCAGTGGTCGGAGGCGCCTTGCAATACAAACATGTGATCGAATCCGCACCCATGGCTCACCAAACCTTTTTTCCCTTCGGCGTCCTCAAATTGGTACCAGACTCGTCTGGGAGGGCAGCAGCACTAGCTCGATACATCCGTAGGCCACTGCGAGTCATTGTAAAGGCCAGACATGCATTCAATCACCTCCTAACGACGCTTGATGAAGTCGAGTGCATGGCACACCCTCAGGAATTTATCAATGCCGAGAGCTTTATCCTATATTCTTTATTACATTTCAAGTTGCAGCCTCTTTTTCTAATTCTCTAATGGTGAAAATATCTGAAATTTGAAAATATCACTAAAATTGCTATAAGTTTTGTTTGTCAATTATGGGATTGTTGGATCGGATGGATTTCAGTGACCACATTTATAAAGATTTCCTTGATCATGAACATACCTTTCATTAGAATGAAATCAAATAATATAATATCTATCAAATCGAGTCCACGGATTGTCACCCAGTGACCAACCTTTTTAGATCTATGGAAGGTTTGTCACTTTACGACTGGTCTTCTTCCGGGTAACGACTTCTGGAACTTGTCAACTCTCTCGTTGATCTTCTAGATACTGTATAAAAGATGAAGCTCGCAGCGCACTGATCAATCCCTGAAGGATGTGGCCATGCATCCGACTCCATTAGACATCGTCAAAGGCGCCTGAGTGCTTATCTGGCCTCTACTATGATCTCGAGGTGGTCTACCGATGTATAGAGTCAGTGCGTGCTATCTTCGAAGACGAGTCTGGTACCGATTTCCTGACCTTGGAGGGATGGAATGCTTAGTGCGACAGGGATGTAGGATAGAACCATTGGTCGATTCAGCGTATATTGCGGGTAACCTCTAACTACTGCGCTACACGAGCCCTAGAGAGATGTTGAACTCCTTCGCTTAAATAACTACCTAGGGAGATGAGCACTGTGCTGTACATCACAGTCCAACATTTAGGAACACTCTTGGCTACAATGAGATGATAAGCCGTTGAAATGAACTAGTAAGCAATATTGCTAGTACTCACAATCAATAATACTATTTCGAAAGAAAATACAACAAACGAAAAAACACAAGGTTAAAGCAGCTAGCGTTAACAGGAGAACGAATGTTTTAAACGAGAAATTCGATGCTATCCGGCTTCTGTCGTCAACATGAGATTATAATCGAATGCAATGATATGATCGCACAAAGAAAACAGCATGAAAAAACATTCCGTGACGTCATCGCAAAAGAAATCAATAGATATGATTTAAACGTAAAATGAGAGAAAAGAACTAAGAAAATAAATATGTATTTGCACGTGAAATAAAACGCTAACAATTGGAGGTGAACGCATATACGAATCAGATCATTTTGCACTATTGCCATCGGCGCTAGCATACGTTGTGATCCGCGTCTTTAAAGGGAGGAACAAAGGACAGAGAACTTGATAGAGTACATTCAAATAAACTTTGTTTTCATTCGATGGTTTACACGAGTTCTAAGTGGTGATTAAACACTTAACTGGTACCGTATTCGAATAAACAATCTCGTTTTATTCGACATAAAGGATAAAGGTCTCGGCGTTGAACAATCCCTGAGGGATGCGCCATGGATTCGACTTCATTAAGTATCGTTGGAGGTGATTGAATGCATATGTGGCTCTTGCAATGATTGGCGGTGGCGTACCGATGTATCCAGCCAGTGCTGCTAACGCCAGACAAGTCTGGTGCCAATTTGCCGACCACGGAGTGATGGAGAGCTTGGTGGGCCATAGGCGCGGGGATCGATTCCACCTGTGTGTCGCAGTGGCGCCTCCAACCATTTCGCCACACGCATCCTTCAACATATATCTTCTATAAACACTCACGTCTCACAAAATTTCTTCTGTTTTTATTTTAACGACGTCGTTAAAGTAGTAGATCTCAAAAGTCGACTTCCCTTTAACCTCGGTATGACTAATCAATACGTATTCTTTCATTGATAAGCTAACACGAGATTGATAAATAACTTTATTTGGCTAACGTTTCGACGTTTCCTTCCTCTTCAGAGCTGATCATCCGAACAGGTTGTTCGCAATCGTTCGTGCTGTCGATATGATGCAGAAGAACGAACTCGGTACGAAGACGAAGACGAAGACCCCACATCGAGAGTACGAACGATTGTGAACAATCGACTCGGATCATCCGTTATGAGGAAGACGAAGAAGTCGAAACCAAGAGATGAATAACGTTATTTATTAAGTGAACTTTGAAAAAGTGTCCATATTCAGTAAAAACTGGTCCCATGCGTAAGAAAACGGAAACGGTGAATTCTTCAAGCGCGCGTTTTCGAAGACTTTGAGGAAATCAAACTAGATTTTGGTTCCCTATTTTTTTTTAACTAGTTCCACACGATGTGTACTTAATAACTCAAAATACCGATTTTCTACATGTATTTACGTGTATGGTACCTATTTAAAGCATCTATGACAAGCAAGCATCTTGTGTGGAATGAAGTTTTCTTTTTCCCATGTTTTTAAAACACTTTCATCAAGCCGCCTATTATCTCGCCCAACCAGTGGCTTATAATCCCATCGTTCCATCATGGCGATGAAGTGTAGGGTGTTCTTCGGTGTCCTACGATTCCCGGAAGTGATGTATCCCCCTCCCAAAACCCGACGAGAACGATCGCCCGAATTGAAAACGCAACTAAAAACAAACATATATTTGACGCTCCCGAGGTCGTTCCCTGCGTAAACGTCGATATTCGAAGAGGTTTTTCAGAATGTCTTATTTCGATATTAACCTTAAATTCATATAGTGTTTCAGTTAATTTTCAAATAGTCATAGAACTGAGACTGGCTTCGTCTAGAAAACATAAGTGTTTTGTTTGATTTTAGCCTGATGAAAACTCTACAGCACCTCACGTCATCACATCGTTTACATATGATATAACAGTTATAAAAGATCTATAGAAAAATTGAAACATCGAGAAATGTTCGACAAAAATAATCATAATGAATCTGGAAGTAAAGTAAAGAGAAATTTTTATCTTAGCGATTCGCTGACTTCTGACGGGTCTTTACCTCCCAAATGGTACTCATTGAACGGTATAAAAGTCAAATAAATGATTCGCTTTAATTTTCCAGTATTATGTTATAGATTCAAAACAATTTCTCCCAGATAACCGAATAATGAGAAGGCGATAATGACATATGCGGTTGAGTTCATTGTTCAGTATAGAGCTTATACGATTCATATGCCGCTTCCTCAGGATATGGAAAAGAGAGAGCGTTTCGGGAAGCTTAGAAAGATCGATTGATTGATTCTCTATAAGAAAACGGGTTCGAACCCTACACTCTTTGTCGTTCTCTAACGGCTGCTGTGCGACCGTCATTGGCATTCCCTTGTTGTTGTTTGTTGTTGACTTCGTCTATTTCGTGGGGAATTTAAAGAACGTGAACGATGTCGTTGCTGGGACGTCGGGGAAAACGAGATAATCTCTAACAATAATCGATTCCTACTCATTTAACGTGAATAAATCATAATAAAATGATGCGCTTAAGAGTGCCTTTGATGATTTAGGGAAGTATTGTGCTAATTTCTAGACAAATCTTTTGGAAACTAAGGATAAACCAAGGGCTTATATCGGTCTCACTCGTTCAACCAAGGTCTCACTCGTTTGGTCATTATATTCAGAATTAGTAACAAGTTTACGGGCCATCGATGAGTAGATAATTCTAGCGTTGAAAGGTCCACTGAAACAAGAAATCTACTCGAAGAGTAAGTAATCACATAAATCGTAGAATTACACAAAGAGAACTTAGAATTCACATTATGGCAAATGGAAAGTAGCTAGAGGCAACTAGATGCAAAGAGGACTAATGTCAAAAGGAATAAAACGTCAAAATAGAAAGATATTCGAGAAATAATGATGTAATGATTATACGATAATAGTGATACAACCAATTCCTTTAGGTGCTATGATACTTCGAAAAAGGCTATACCTTGTTCCCTTCTTCATATATATATATATACATATATATATATA